>JAKSZU010000007.1:95939500-96203078 GCA_026018925.1 Tupaia tana
ACTTTGTTTTTCCTTAAATTCACTTTGTATACATAATTTTTTAAAAGCTAGTTTCCCCCTTTATTCCTGATGGCGTGTATGTGCACGCCCATGAGTGAGAAAGTGCACCCTCCACAAGGTCTGGCCACACAGTGACTCCTCCTCCAGCCATGGGATCTTGGGCACTTGCACACACCTGGCATGTCTCAGACCAACTGGGCTAGAGATTCAAACCATGGCTGCCAGGTAGGATCCAGATTCCTTTTTTAAAGTTTGCTATTGGGCATGTGTACTTGATATAGAGAGAGAAAATGAGAGAGTGCCCCCGCAGGGGAGATGTACACACCATAATCCCTTCTCCTTCATTCTCCTCTCAGGATTTTGGGCATGCACATGTGCCTGGTGCAAAACACCGGGGTCTGGGACTAGACCCACAGAGTCGGCCATGAAGGATCCAGCTGTCTTAACCTCCATGTCATTTGCTGGCCCTCTCTCTTTTTAAATTTTATTTATTTAACTTGCCAGAGGACACTGCACTTACTGGGGAAAGGCGGAGGAAGAGGGAGAAAGCACTCCTTGATGGGGCATAGTCATGCTGCAATCTCTTTCTATTTCTCTACCATGTGCCCAGCATGTCCCCTGAGCCTCCTGGATCCAGATTCAAATCATAATCAAATCATAACTGTCCGTGTGGTAGCCACTAGGATAGGGCTGGCCCCTTACTTTTAATTTTTTAAATGTTTTATTTATTTACCTTTTGGGACCAGCAGATGGCATAACGGTGACATTGCTGGACACCGACTTAGTCCCAGACCTGTCAGCTACCAGCAGTTAGCGTAATGGCTATGTTGCTGGATTCCCATGTAGTCGACCATGGTTCAAGTCATGGACCCGGTGGCTTAAAACTCACGCTGGGTGCATGTACGTGCATGCCCAAGATCCCAAGAGGAGAATGGAGAAGGGATTGCAACGTGGCCATCCCCCCCGGAGGGTGATTTCTCTCTGTCTTTCTGGCACGCGGGTCAAAAACTCATGCCAGGTGCATGCCCATATCCAAAATTGCAGCATGGCCATCCCCCTTGGGGGGTGATTTCTTGCTGTCTGTTTCTCTGTCTCTGTGGTGAGCACATGGGCCCTATAGCAAAATGTTTTACTTATTATTGCCAGAAGGCACGTGCACATGTGAGAGGAAAAACACACACACATGCCCAAAGGGGCAATTTCCTTTCGTCATATTTCTCTGTCCCCTCAGGATTCTGGGCACATGTTTTTTTTCAGGCTGCAGGGCCAGGATCCAAACAGTGGTCAACCTGGCTTCCTACAGACAGGGTTTAGCCTCTCTGCTCCAGGCTGGCCCGGTCCCACTGCTCTTGAGCAGTGCCTTACCACCGTACCTCCCCAACTGAGCTGCCCAGTACTTTCATTTTTGAAGAAAAGTGTTTAATTACTACTATCAATGGAAAAGTAGTTGACACTTGTCAAAAATAGAAAAAACCATGAAATCAATACAATGAAAACAAAACCTAAAAGGTCTAGCTGGGAAGCGTCACCTGTGAAGGCCCAAGCTTGAGGCTTGCTGTTAAACTGAAGATGGATGAGAACACCCGAGCGGGGACCGAGCGTCAGCCCTCTGGTACGGTGGGTCCTGTACTTTGGGGAGACACTGACCTGCATGAACAAACAGGGCTCTTCCAACGAAATGTGACATTCCCTTGCTGTGTCCCCACCCTGTGGGTTTGGAGGGTTGAGAAACATTCCGAATTACGAACAGCAGAAAACCAGCCCTTGTGCTACAGCGCACTCCATCGCAGCCCGAGGAGGGCCAGTGCTCAGCTTCCCGGTGGCAGGGCCGGAGTCCCAGGCACCGCTGGTGGTGTGGAGGGTGATCTGCTCAGGGCCATGTCCTGTTCAGAGCTGTGTCCCCTCGCCAGCCTCGTGGCTCTGTGGCCTACTGAGCTGTCCGCTTTTCACTGGAGCCTCCTTTCCCCATGCTGGGTTATGCAAGCCACCCTCCGGGGCCCAGCAGGTCGCTATAGCTGCATGGCTTCCTGTTCCACCGACTGGCCTGAGGGGGCCAGGTACTTCTCCTGGATGCCCAGAGTGCTGAGGGAAGGTGTGTCAAGGCTGAAAGCAAAGGCAGAGGATGGAAGGACCTAATTCCCACCCTCCAATTGCACCTGGCAGATTCCTCCCATGTCTCTCTTCCTCATGACAACTTCAGGCCACAGCCAACAGGGGCCACATGGGTGTGAGAAGCCTCCAGAAGAATCCAGACCCAATGCTCCTGTATGTGCTTCTGGCCCACATGCGAAGGGTAAGGGTGCGAGCCCTCCTGCTGTGTGCTATGGCATGTGTTCTGGAGCCACACCCAGGGGCGGGCCACCTCCTTTTCTCATCTGTAAAGTAGCTCAAAAGTTGTTACGAGGGTCAAATGAGACAACGAATACAAAGTGGCATGGTACCTGGCACACAGGAGGTGCTCAATAAATGCTATGAGTTCTCTTTTTCTGCCCAGGGAAATTTTCTGCTTGGGCCATGCAGTGCCTCCTCTCTCTCCGGGATTACAGGAAAATGGAACCGGGACACGAGTCACAGCAGAAAGCACATCAGAGGTGTGACACCGCTGTGGAGCTCCCCGAGGCTGGCCTGAGGTCTGGGTCTGACTGGGAGAGGCAGTGGCCACAGCTAGGTCAGCTGTGTCAGGACACTGTGGCTGTTCTCTCCAGTGACTCAGATTCCACAAATGCAGAGTCTACACCCAGGAAATCTACGTTTGAGATGTTCTTCCAACACATCTAGGGAAAGAGACTTTGGGTCTGTTGCTCTCAGAGTCCCAGCTGCCCCATCTCCGAGAGGCTCTGCAAGGAGAGTACGG
Organism: Tupaia tana; assembly: GCA_026018925.1. Classification (NCBI taxonomy): domain Eukaryota; kingdom Metazoa; phylum Chordata; class Mammalia; order Scandentia; family Tupaiidae; genus Tupaia; species Tupaia tana. Next base: position 95,942,355 of record JAKSZU010000007.1, read on the forward strand.
CACTCAGCCCCCCAAGTGATACTCAGGTCACAGACACTTCTTTGTCCCCTCTACAGATTCATCAATCAAAACCGACCTCACACCTCCTTGCCCTGTCTCTTTGAACCCTTGCTCCCTCCCGTTCACTTTCGCTCAGAAGGTACTGCCCTGTTGCTATGAATACTCACCTTGAGGAAAACTCGGTCAGAAGAATCCATCTTGCTTGACAACAATTGTTCTTGTTGGAACAATCTGAAAACCTTCCCTACCTCTGGGCAACAGCCCACATTCCTGAGCAGGGCACACAATGCCTTGAATTCTTTTTATTTTCCTTTTTTATTTGGGGGGGGGGGAGGGTTGCTATAGGGCAAGCATATACGCTGGCCAGAAAGACAGAGAGAGAGACAGAGAGACAGAAAGTGAGAAATCACCCCCCAGGGGGATGGCCACGCCACAATCCCTTCTCCTCCATTCTCCTCTCGGGATCTTGGGCACGCACGCACATGCACCCGGTAAGTTTAAGCCACCGGTTCCAGGACTCAAACTGCGGTCGACTACGTGGGAGTCCAGCAACATAGCCATAATGCCATCTGCTGGTCCCTCACAAAGCCCTGAATTCTACCTGTCCACCTCTCTGGCCCTAATGCTGCTTCCCAGTCAGAAGCTCTGCCCCTGCCAATGATCTGTGCTTTCACCTGGAATCCTCAGAAATATCTCCTACCTGAGCCCTACATTTCTGCATATACTACACAGAAATGAAATCTTGCCATGTCACTCAGGCCTGCCATGAGCTCATGCACCTCTTACTTTAGTTCCCCTTCCTCCCAGCAGCTAGAAATACAGGTGTGAGCCACAGTGCCACCACTCCCAGCTTCCATACCTGTTCCCTTTGACTTGCATTCCCTTTCCCTCTTAATCATCCTGGTTAACTCTCCCTTTGGGATGATGCATCTCAATGCCTCAGTGTCCCAGAAACATGCCATACCTACCCAGCCCTTGGCAAAGCTGACCTCTCCCTCCTTTGTATCAATCCCTGCTCCTACACATAGAGGGAAGGCACTTGGGTAGTGAGAAGAAACTAAAATCAGCTCAAAAAGTCTTCAAATCTGCCTTCCTTTTGGCCAGAACCGCTACCTTCCAGTAATTAACCAAAATGACGAGCACAAAGGGAAAGAGGAGAGGCACCCGATATATGTTCTCTAGGCCTTTTAGAAAACATGGTGCTGTTCCCTTGGCAACATACATGCGACTCTACAAGAAAGGTGATATTGTAGACATCAAGGGAAGGGAATGGGTATTGTTCAAACAGGAATGCCCCACAAATGCTACTATGACCAAACTGGAAGAGTCTACAATGTCACCCAGCATGCTGTTGGCATTGTCATGAACAAACAAGTTAAGGGCAAGATTCTTGCCAAGAGAATTCATGTGTGTACTAAGCATATTAAACATTCTAAGAGCAGAGACAGCTTTCTAAAACATGTGATGGAAAATGACCAGAAAAAAAAAGAAGCCAAAGAGAAAGGTACGTGGGTTCAACTGAAGCGCCAGCCTGCTCCACCCAGATAAGCACACTTTGTGAGAACCAATGGAAAGGAGTCTGAGCTACTGGAACCTATTCCCTATGAATTCATGGCATGATGGGTGATAAAAATAAACTAATCTGTGGTCTATAAAGAGAAAAAAAGTCTTCAAATCTTTGGTTAAATCCAGTGTACAGGGTTTTGTGAAGAGAATTCTGCATGAAATGCATGAAGCATAAAAATGTATAGTGTGCAAAACATTACAAGTGTTTAAACTGCCCTTCCCTTGTTGGCTTCACGCAAACAAACGTGCCAATGTTAACTGCATGTGGGAGGAATGCAACTCCTTGGTCCCTTCCCCAGGAACTGTGTGCCTTACTGCCATCATCTATAACCTGCCTGTCCCCATGAGCCTTGTTTCCCATGTGGCACAGATCAGGAAATGCAGGTATAATTACTGCCCTCCACACCCAAGGAATCTGGAGCCCCCATCTCAGCATTCCATGCAGATGCTGAACCTGAGAGCATGGCCTAGAGGGCCTGGGCTTTTCTGTCCTGCCTTACCATGGCCTCTGTGACCTGACAGGCACCCACCCATGACCCAGCTCTATCCATACCAGACCCTAAGCAGCTCTCCTGCTCCCCTTCATACACAGCACACCAGGCAAACCAAATCCCTTACACTGCTCCCAAATGACTAACGCCCTTTCACCTCTGGGCCTCTGTACTTGTTGCTCCTGATCAGTGTCCTCCCTGGCCCTTAGTACAACGAACTCTTAAGTCTTCCACGGGACCAGCCTCTGCACATGAAGGACATTTCCAGCTGAGCCCAACTGTCAGCAGGAATTGGCACTCATGGGTGGTACATCCCGTGGTCCTTCCTGAGCCCTGTGTCTTACCCGCTCAGCTATGGCCAGGATGCGGGCAAGGTTAGAGAGCAAGGATACGAAGAGAAATGGAAGTCAGCTCCCACTGCAGCAGACATCATGGCCTCCAGGCTTCGCTGCTCCTGGACGCCAAAACAGTAGCCATTGGCTTTATCCACGGCCTGCAGGACTCGTTGGATGCTCTCTTTGTCCTAAGCAGGGAGGAGAAAATCAGCTATGAGTGGAATGGAGTCTGCACCAAACTGCTGTGACCTCTGAAGATCCCTTTGCCAGCCTCCTGGGCCTGGAGTATGCTCCTGTCCCCAGAGGCCTGGCTAACTCCCATTCTCCAACCACCAATTCATGCCGACTAGAACAGATAAGCTCCTGTGCTGATCTCTACTGTAAATGGGATCCCTCTCACATTAAAGATGCTTATGAACTCACCTGCCTCCCCACGTGCCCTGTCCCAGTGCTACTGTTAGGTAGGTAACCAATAAATAAGTGCTATATGATCTGTAACGATCTCCTCATCCAGTGGATGTATATCATATGATGGGAAGGACAGATCAAAATTTTGGGTTATTGGGAAAGTCATGACGCATTTTTGCATAGAAAAACAAGTCATGATTTTCCAATAACCTAATAACATACAGGGCCAATTCATGGCCTGTGGTTAGGGTGACTAGATACCACACTGCTAACCATGCAGTTCAAGTTATGGACTTTGCAGCTTGAGACATGCTGGGTGTGTGTGTGTATTCACCTCCCAAAAGGATGCAGAGATGAAGAGCGGATTGTAGTATGACCATGCCCCATGGCGGGGGGGGAGCTTTCTTGCCTTTCCTCTCTGTTGAGTGCATATACCCTCTGGCAAACTGAAAAGAAAAAAATGTATGTGCACTCCTTAGCACAGTGCCTAGCACAGAAAATCACAAATAGGTAATAGTTGTTATGGTTAATATTACAAAGTAGGCTGACCCAATGGCTGAGTGGTTAAGGGAGCCAGATCCCTCCAAGCCTGCTGTGTGGTTCGAATGCTGGCCTTGATGGCTTGAAAAATACTTAGGGTCGTTCTTCTCTAACCTTACCTTCCAGACCCAAAAAGCTAGAGAGGAATCCTGAGATGGATACTGTACTTCAGCTGTGATATTTTGGTTTCTTTGACCAAAAATGAAGATTTTCTGCTGAGACTTTCCCCTTCAGACTCATTTCTAGCGGCCTCTACACACTAAGTGTCTATACAGGTCCAAGTGAACAGTTTCCAAATAATCTGAATGGGATTAGGGTCAGAATAGACCTTGAGTCTGATGCACAAAGAGTAAAAACAGAACGGAAGAGAGATTGTGGATCACATCCTTCTGCACGCCTCTGAACACTCAGATTGAACGTCAAAAATTAGGAAGAAACACACCATCCATCAGATGACTAGAAATCACCACAGGGTCACAAGAAATATGGAAAAGCAAGACAATAACTCTCCTCCAAGGGAAAAGAATACCATCTCTTCATCCTCAAACAGTACAGTGAAACTCATGGAGATGTCTGATAAGGATTTTAGAATATTCATAATGACAAAGCTAACAGAGATGGAAGAGAAGAGAAAAAACGAACTGCAGAAGAGGCAGGAGAAAGGAGCTGACAAGTTCCAGGAGGTGAAATTCTTGCAAGAGCTAAATGAAAAAATACATACACTAAAAAAGAATCAAAAGGACCGGTTAGAGGTGAAGGCTATAATAAAGTCAAAATCTCCCTTGAAAGTATTTAAAGCAGACTAGATCAAACAGAAAATCGAATCTCAGATGTAGAAGATAGAATCACTGGCCTAGAAAAATCCACCATGAAGACTGAGAAAATGGCCCCCCAAAAATGAGAATACACGAGAAATACTGGACACCATCAAACGTCAAACATCCAGATAACTGGTATCCCAGAAGACGAAGAGACTCAAAAGGGCATTGATAATCTAGTCCATGAAATCCTGCAAGAAAACTTTTCAAACCTAGAGAGGCACTCAAAGATTCAGGCCCAAGAAATACAAAGGACCCCCAAATAGAATCAATCCAAGAAGGTCTTCTCCAAGACACATTATAGCCAGATTGACCAAAACCACAGACAAAGACAAGATACTGAGATTGACAAGAGAGTAACGGCAAATTACCTACAAAGGATATCCCATCAGGCTAACAGCAGATATCTCATTGGAAACAATGCGAGCGAGGAAAGAATGAGAAAATATATCCAAAGTGTTAAGGGAAAAGCAATTTCAACCAAGAATACAGTACCTGGCAAGATTACCTTTCATATAGGAAGAAAAGACAAGAATATTCTCAGATTAACAAAACCTGAAAGAATTTATCAACACCAGACTAGATCTCTAAGAGGTTCTCAAAGGAGTGCTATACCAGCAATATTAAATAAAGACGCATGGAAATAAGAGTTCAAAAACTAAGAAAATGGCCTACTAAATTGTAGAGACACGTCTGGAGTTGATTATTATATCCCAGAATCTAATCAGGAAGATCGGACCACAAAAGAACATAGATTAAGTACATGAGATTGAGCTAGTGAAATAGCATTTTATGACTTTTGACTAAAACATTGCTGATTTTCTTCTAGGTTTTGTTTTTCACTTTTAAGGATTTTGTCCTGTCTTGAACTGCCAGTAGGTTCATGTACCTACTATCTGAACAGAATCCTGCTTCCTGGCTTTAAGTTTTAAGTAAAGTTCCTCAGCATTTCTTTGATTTATTAAAGCTAAAACTGCTTTTCTTGAATTAAAAAAATATATTAAAAAATACCTATTTGGGACCAGCAGTTAGCGTAATGGCTATGTCGCTGGACTCCCACGTAGTCGACCGCGGTTCGCGTCCCGGACCCGGTGGCTTAAACTCACGCTGGGCGCGTGTGCGTGCGTGCCCAAGATCCCGAGAGGAGAATGGAGGAGAAGGGATTGCGGCGTGGCCATCCCCCCTGGGGGGTGATTTCCTGCTTTCTATCTCTCTGTCTCTCTCTGTCTGTCTGGCGAGCGCACGCGCCCTATAGCAAAAACCTCTCCCAAAAAAAGAAAAAAAAAAAAAAAAACCTATTTAATGATCATAGTAAGCTTTATAGCATCAGCTAGGTGCTACCTTATATCATTCTACTCAAGAGTTTCATGCCTGAAGTCAGACAAGTATTCACTGATATGTACATACCAGCTAAACTTGCTACTGAAAGTAGTTAGATTACTTAAGAAATTTTGTGAATCAATAAAATGTGGGGGAAAAAAGTAATGGAAAACAACTGCAAAAACCTAAGATAGTATGGGAGGGGTGTGGGAAATGGCGTAGGGTGAGAAATAGGAGTAAAAAATATATATATATACACACATGTATTTATATGAAACTAGAAATGGAAAATTAATGATAACATGTATGATTAAGCCACTATGCAGTATATTTTGGATGGGAAATTACATTTTGTATGCTGTGACAATGCTCAGGGAATGAATGTAAATTAATTATCAGAAGAAAATTACAGTGCACTTGTAACTAGATTCTAGCTTTGTCCATAGTTTTAAAGTATTTTATGAATCAATAAAATGTGGGGGGAAAAAAGCTAGAAAGAACAGGGATATTGCAGGCCCTTTCAGATGCCATCTACTTCTGAGGGTGCCCTGCCTATTTTGCATGGCATGCACTTGTGTGCCATGTGGTTTTCATTTTTTTGTTGTTTTTGTCTTTTTTTTCTTTTTCTTTTACCTTACTTCCATACTTTGCTGCTCAAGTCTCCACACACTGAGTGTCTAGACATGTCTTGATACACAGAGGCCAAACATCTGAATACTGGTAGGGTCAGAGAAATCCTCAACCCTCACTTAACCTGCTGCACAAAAGGAGAAATGACTCTTTTCAAATCTCCTTCTGTGGCTACTACATTGCGAAACACAGTAGAAGAAACTGGCACAGAAGTACCTCACAGTAAAGGGAAGCACACAAGCTTACAGTTGCAGAAACCTTCTCCAACAAATTAGCCCAAAGTGAATACATTACCAAATAACTAGAAATCAGAGAAGACAGACCGCAGAGTGAGCGGCAGGGGAAAAGGAGCTGCAGAGAGGGCGCGACTCATCTCCTCCCAAACGTCTTTGAACTCTTAAGGTGTGTTAACTGGCATCTGGAGGGTTCCACCCCTTCCTGCCTCCCAGGCCTTTCAAACATCCACTCCAGCAAGGGCAGTCCAGTGACCACTCTAGGACCTCCGCTATCTCCTGATGGTTTCACACTTCAGTTTCTGCACCATATGACCTTAGTTGAAATCCCACACCTCAGCCCAGGTGCACCTGTTCTCTAGAAACTGGGAGGCCTTTGGAATATCCACTTCCAGTGACAAACATGCAGGTTACTGAGTATCAGGGAAACGGTACTGCAGAGAGATTGCAGATTACCTCCTCCAGCAAGCTTCTGAATGCTCGGAATTAACTCCAAAAAATGAGGAAGAAAGATATAATCTATCAGATGACTAGAACTACTGCAGAGGCACAAGAAATATGAGAAGCCAAAAAGTATCTCTCCCTTAAGGGAAAACAACTCCTCATCATCCTCACACAGTACAATAGAACTCATGGAAATGTCAGAAAAAAAATTCAGAATATTCATAGTGACAAAACTAAATGAATCTAAGGTGTGTTAACTAGGATTTGGAGAGTTCCACCCCTTCCTGCCCCCGCAGGCCTTTCAAACATCCACTCCAGCTAGGACAAGAATGGGCCAGTGACCACCCTAGGACCTCTGTTATCTCCTGATGGTTTCACACTTCAATTTTCACACCACACGACCCCTTCTGTCTTCCTTGAAGAGAAGAGAGAAAATGTAAGAGAAAAGAGACAACAAACCCCAGGAAATGAGGAAGTCCTTCCAGATTTGAAAGAAGAAATAAACACCATAAAAAAGAATCAAATGGAACTGTTAGGCTGTAATACAGGACATCAAAACCTCCCTCAAAAGTATTACAAGTAACCTTTCCAAAAAAAAAAAAAAGAGAGAAAAAAAATAGCGAAAAAACCTCTCCAGAAAAAAAAAAAAAGAAGTATTAAATGCAGGAGCCAGCAGGTGGCATGTTGGCTAAAAGCACTGGACTCCCACATGGCCAACTGTGGTTCAAGTCCTGGACCTGGCGGCTTGCTTTCTCACTTTCCCTGGCTCGTTCTCTTTCTGGTCAAATTAAAATTAATTAATTAATTAACTAGTTTTTAAAAAAGTATTAAAAGCAGATTAAATCATGCAGGAGATCAAATCTCAGATGTAGAAGACAAAACCTCTGACCTAGGGGGAAAAAAAAAAACACTAAAAAAAAAAAAAACCCAGAGAAAAAACCCCCCAAAATGAGAATAATATATGAGAAATACTATATATCATTAAATGTCCAAACATCCAGATAATTGATATCCCAGAAAGTGAAGAATTAATAAGGGCATTGATAACCTATTTCATGAAATCCTGGAAGAAAACTTTCCAAACCTAGAGAAACATTCAAACATTTCCAATACAAAGGATCCCAAATAGATCCAACCTAAGATCTTCTCCATGGCACATCATAGCCAGATTGATCAAAACCACAGAGAAAGACAAGATACTAAAACTGGCAAGAGAGAAACATCAAGTTACAAAGGATACTGTATAGGGTACAAAGGATACCTCATCAGGCTAACTTTGGACCTCTCACCGGAAACAATGCAAAGAAAGAACAAGAAAATATGTTCAAAGTCTTAAATGAAAAACAATTTCAACCAAAATTATTATACCTGGCAAGATTATCCTTCAAATAGGAAGAAAAGATAAAAACATTCTCAGATAAACAAAACTTAAAAGAATTTACCAACATCAGACCAGCTCTTTAAGAAGTTCTGAAGGGTGGGAACCAGCAGTTAGCGTAATGGCTATGTTGCTGGACTCCCACGTAGTCGACCGCAGTTCGCGTCCCGGACCCGGTGACTTACAACTCACGACGGGAGCGTGTGCATGCATGCCCAAGATCCCGAGAGGAGAATGGAGGAGAAGGGATTGCGGCGTGACCATCCCCCCCTGGGGGGTGATTTCTCGCTTTCTGTCTCTATGTCTCTCTCTGTCTGTCTGGCGAGCGCACATGCCCTATAGCAAAAAACTCTCAAAATAAATAAATAAATAAATGAATAAAGTTCTGAAGGGAGTGCTATACCAGGAAAACTAAGACAGAAGTAAGGGGAGGGGAGGGAGAAACAACCAAGTAAATGGCCAATTTAATGAAAGGAACAAACCCAGAAATATAAATAATAATGTTGAATGTTAATGGGTCAAATTCTCCAATCAAGAGACACAGACTGGCTGAATGAATGAAAAAACAGAAACCCTCTACCTGCTGCCTACAAGAAACAATTGTCACGGATAAAGACATACATAGACTAAAAGTGAAGAGCTGGAAAAAGGTATTCTATGCAAATGGAAACCAAATAACAGCTGGAGTTGCAATGCTGATCTTAGACAAAATAGACTTTAATAAAGACAAAAACTGTAAGAAAAGATAAAGAGCATTATATACTAGTAAAAAGGCTAATTCATCAAAAAGATATAATGCTTTTAAATATGCACCCAACTTAGGAGTACCCAAATACATAAAGGAAAGACTGCTAGATCTAAAAGGAGAGAGAGACTGCAACACACTAAACGTTGGGGAACTCAACACTCTAGTATCTCCTTTGGACAGATCATGTAGACAAAAAATAAGCAGAGATACAGGATCTAAACAATACCATAAATCAAATGGACTTGACAGACATCAATAGAACCTTCCACCCAAAACCCAGGAAATATACATTTTTCTCACCCCCACATGTAACATTTTCAAAGACTGACCACATTATAGAGCATAAAACAAGGCTTTACAGATTCAAAGACAGAGAAATTATACCCAGCATCTTCTTTGTCCATGAAGAAATTAAACTTAACATTAATTTCAGTACACAAACACATGGAAACTAAACAACCTACTCCTAAATGATTTCACAACTACTGAAGAAATTAAGACTGAAATCAATAGATTAATGGAAACCAATGATAATGAGTACATGAGTCTCCATAATCTATGGGACACAGCAAAAGTAGTCACAAGAAAGAAGTTCTTAGCAATCAGTGTGCGTAAGAAAAATACGGAGAGGTGGCGTATGGATAACCTAACATCATGCCTCAGGGAATCAGAAAAACAATTAAACAAACAAACAAATAAAAAAGCCAGGAGAAAGTAAATAACAGAGATTCGAGCAGAAATAGATGAAATAGAAAATAAGTGTACAGTCCTTTTTTTAGGCGGCCAGGAAGATGGTGGACATTCAGACAAAATGTGCTTACCAAAAGAAGCCGACCATCTTTCAAAACAAGAGGGTCCTGCTGGGAGAAACTGCAAGGAGAAGCTTCCAAGATACTACAAGAACATCGGTCTGGGCTTCAAGACTCCCAAAGAGGCCATCGAGGGTACTTATATCAACAAGAAATGCCCCTTCACTGGTAATGTGTCCATTTGAGGACGAATCCTGTCTGGTGTGGTGACCAAGATGAGGATGCAGAGAACCGCTGTCATCCACCGGGACTACCTCCACTACATCTGCAAGTATAATTGCTTCGAGAAGCGCCACAAGAATATGTCTGTGGGGAACCAGCAGTTAGTGTAATGGCTATGTCGCTGGACTCCCACGTAGTCGACCGCGGTTCGCGTCCCAGACCCGGTGGCTTAAAACTCACGCCGGGTGCGTGCCCAAGATCCCGAGAGGAGATTGGAGAAGGGATCGTGGCATGACCATCCCCCCTGGGGGGTGATTTCTCGCTTTCTGTCTCTATGTCTCTGTCTGTCTGGCAAGCACACACGCCCTATAGCAAAAATCTCTCAAAAAAAAAAAAAAAGAAAAAGAATATGTCTGTGTACCTCTCCCTCTGCTTCAGGGACATCCAGATTAGCGACATCTTCACGGTGGATGAGTGCCGGCCCCTGAGCAAGACTGTGTGCTTCAATGTGCTCAAGGTCACCAAGGCCACCGCCACCAAGAAGCAATTCCAGAAGTTCTGAGCCTGGACACCTGCCTGCTCCCCAGAAAATAAAGTTATTTTCCCACTCCCCCTCCCGAAAAAAAAGAAAATAAATGTACATATACTCTAAGGAATATATATTTTTTTAAGAGAGGTTTTTGCTATAGGGCGCGTGTGCTTGCCAGACAGAGAGAGACAGAGAGACAGAAAGCGAGAAATTACCCCCCAGGGGGGATGGCCACGCCGCAATCCCTTCTCCTCCATTCTCCACTTGGGATCTTGGGCACGCACGCACACGCGCCCGGCATGAGTTTAAGCCGCCGGGTCCAGGACGCGAACCGCGGTTGACTATGTGGGAGTCCAGCGACATAGCCATTACGCTAACTACTGGTCCCTACTCTAAGGAATATTACTCAGTCATAAAAAATAAGATCCTGGGGGGCCGGCTAGTGGCGTGGTGGTTGAGGGCGCTGGACTCCCACATGGCTGACCACGGTTCGAGTCCTGGACCTGGTGGCTTACTTTCTCACTCTCCTCTCTCTCTCACACACACACACTCTGTCCCTCTCTGGTCAAATTAAAATAAATAAATAAAGTTAAGTAAAATAAATCTTTAAAAAAAAAAAAAAAAAAAAAAAAAGATCCTGGCATTTGATACAAAGTGGACAAATATGGAAGATTTACTGCTGATTGAAGCTAACTAGGCTATAAAAGAAAGAGACTGTATATCTCCACTTAACATGTACTGACTATCCACACTGTGGCGGAAACTGAAAGACTAGAGGATATACAACCATGGAAAAAGGTTAGGGATACTGAAGACAGTGTGGGGAGAGGGTGAGAAAAGGGGAAGAGTATGAGGAAAGAAATTAAGAAGAAAAACAGAAAGGCAAGACATTTATGGGACACAGAAATAGATTACTATTTGTTGATGATAAAGTGTATAGTATCTTGAACGGGACTGGTGTGAAGTGTATTCTTGTTGGGTAAATTCACTTTACAAGCTAAGTGATGTAAACTGATTGAATGTATAAAATACTTAAAAAAAGGAAAAATACACTTGGGAAAAACTGAAAAAAGAAATTAACAAAGGAAGGAAGGAAAGAAAAAAAACCCACGTTTTCAACCATAGGCCATGAGTTGGCTCCATAAGTTATTAGGTCATCAGGAAAATAATGATATTTTCCTGTTTTTCTATGCAAAACTGTGTCATGACTTTCCCGATAACTCAACAGTATGATCTGTCCTTTCCAGCATATGCTATGCGGATGGTTCTCATCACTGTATGTGGATGAATCATCGTAGGTCATGTAACACATATTTACTTAGTTACCCATTTACCAGTAGCACTGGGCCAGGCACTGGGGGTAGCTTGATAAGTGAGTCCCTGACTTTACAGTGCATGTGGGGAGGCAGGTGAGTTCATATCATGTGTGTGCATGCCAAAGATGCTGACAGAATAGAGAAATGGAGGAAAAAGGACTGAGGCAATGACCACACCCCTTTTGGGGAGAGGTGCTTTTTCCCTTTACCTCTCTCTGTCTCTCTAGGAAAAAAAAAAAAAAAAAAAAAGTTAGCTCAAGACTATCCACTACAGAAAGGAATTTGACACACACCTGTCTCCCCAGTTATCTATGTAGGAAGCAAGGTAAGAAGCATGGGGGTTAGGTACCACTTTGCACAGTCAACAGGAAGCTGCCCAGGTGACGATGCCTGAGCCTTGTCCTTGTCAAGCCTCTTACTGTTTTTTTGTTTTGTTTTTTTTTTAAATCTTTTATGTATTTAAAATTTTTACTTTCTTTTTTGCCACAGGGCACATGTGCTTGCTAGAAAGACAAGAGAGAAGAAAAGTGAGAAATTACCTCCTGGGGGGATGGCAATGCAGCAATCCCTTCTCCACTCTCTTGAGGTTTTAGGTATGTATGCACACGTGCGTGGTGTGATTTTCAAGCTATGAGGTCTGGGACTTAAAACTGTGGAGTCAGCTTTGTGGGATCTAGCACCTTAACCACCATGCCACCTGATGGCCCCCTATGTATTTATTTTTCATTTTTGCCAGAGTGTGCATGTACTTGCCAGAGAAAGAGAGAGGGAGAGTAGAAAGCACCCCCAAGAGGCATGCTCACACTGCAATCCCTTCTCCATCCTGTTGGGATTTGAGGGATGAATAAACCCACATGCACCTATGTATGCATTGTTCAAGCCACTGGGGCCAGGATTAGAATTGCATGATGGGCCATATGGAATCTAGCTTCCTTAACCACTGAGCCATGGAGCCAGCCTTCTTTCTTTTTTCTAAGTTTATTTATTTTCTGAGACAGACATATGTACACACACATTGAAAGAGTTTTCATACCATGATCCTCCCCCAAGCCCTGCAGCCAGCCAAGACTGTGGGCTTGTCTGATGCATTTAGGTGGACCTGATCCACAAATTGGGGCCTCCAGCCTTGCACAGACATGCCCCTACCACCACAGCACCCCGTGGCTAGACCACCTTACTGACAACTTTCTGAACTTGCATTTTCCACACCAAGGAGGGAACATGTGTAAATGACTGAGTGACGCAAAAGAGGGCAAAAAGTCTGGTCCAATCTCTTTACTGGACTCCTACCCACTACAGTCCCTGGCCCTTAAACTCTGTGACTAAGGAGAAGAGGACTCTTCATCCCCAGTACCTGGATGTTCAGAGGGATGAAAGACACCAGGCTATAGTCTTCGATGAGCTGGACCAGTTTCTCATTGAGTTGGCGGTAGTGGCGGAAGAAAGGGTCAGAAGCCAGATGATCAAGCAGGTAGGAGAGGTCCAGGACCTCAGTATAGTAGTCCAGGTTGAAAGCTAAAGACAGAACCAGTGATCAGAAGCAGCTGCCATTGGGCTGAAGACCTGAGGATTAGGATGTATTTCTTTCCTTCCTTCATCTTCATTCACTTAAGTATTTGTTGGCACAGTGAAAGTAACCAACAAGAAAATACTTGGTTTTGGAGGCTGGCAGGTGGCATGATGGTTAAGGCACTGGACTCCCGCATGGCACTGGACTCCCGCATGGCTGAACCCAGTTTGAGTCCTGAATCTGGTAGCTTGCTTTCTCACCCCCCCACCCCCCCACACACCCAGTTAAATTAAAAAATAGTAACGGGACCAGCAGTTGGTGTAATGGCTATGTCGCTGGACTCCCATGTAGTCGACCACGGTTTGAGTTCCGAACCCGGTGGCTAAAACTCACGCTGGTGCATGTGCATGCGTGCTCAAGATCCCAAGAAGAGAATAAGGAGAAGGGACTGCTGTAGGTATGACTATCCCCCTGGGGAGTGATTTCTTGCTTTCTGTCTGTCTCTGTCTTTCTGGTGAGCGCATGCGCCCTATAGCAAAGACAAAAAACAAAAAAACAAACAAACAAAAACACAAAACATTCTCCCCACCCCAAATAGTAATAATAATAACTAAAATCAAAGTAAATAATTATTTAAAAAATAAAATACTTTATTTTGGGACCAGCAGTTGGCATAATGGCTATGTCACTGGACTCCCATGTAGTTGACCACGGTTCGAGTCCCGGACCTGGTGGCTTAAACTCACGCCAGGCGCGTGTGCGTGCGTGCCCAAGATCCTGAGAGGAGAACGAAGAAGCGATTGCAGCGTGGCCATCTCCCCCGAAGAGGTGATTTCTTACTTTCTGTCTCTCTGTCTTTCTGGTGAGCGCACGCGCCCTATAGCAAAAACCTCTCCAAAAAAAGAGAAAATACTTGATTTTACCTATTGGCTCGCTATTTACTGTATGGACAGGTCCACTTTCTGGGATTGTTGTGAGGATTAAATGCTATATAGCCCAGTGCCTGGTACACAGAAGGGGTTGACCACAGGCAGTAAATAGCAAGAACTGTGCTTGAAGTCTGCCTCATGGAGCTCATAGTTCCTTGTACCCCCCAGGACCTGGCACACACAGACTCTGAAAATGCTAGTCAAATTGAATTAAAGCTACATTCTAATGGGGTGGCCTTTTGGGTAAATCATTTTCCCTCTCTAGACTTTTTTTTTTTTTTTTTTTAATTTGCTAGAGTGTGTGCGCTTGTTGGAGACAGAAAGAGAAAGAGGGTCAGTAAGAAAGCACCTTCTAGATGGTGGCCATGCCATAATTCCTTCTCCTCCATTATCCTCTTGGGATTTTGAGCTTGCACACATTTGTACGCGGTGTGTTTCTCAAGTCACCAGGTCCAGGATTTAAACTGTGCAGTTGGCCATATGAGTTCCAGCGCCTTCACTATGCCACCGGCTGACCTAGCCAGTTCCTTTTTAATATAAAGTAAGGAAATCAGAAGAGATGATTTTGAGGTCTCTGACTCAGTTCTATAACTTTCCACTAACAGAAGGAAAGTGGGACCTCCCACACTGTCCCATTTCTTCCCACAAAACTCAAGCATTCGGGCCCCTGAGCAGATAAAGTGAGCCGAGGAACTGTGGGATAATGTGGTCTCTCCAAAGTACTGATATCCTCCATGTCTTGACTGGTAGCTAGTTAGCTTCCCCGGATAAGGCCCTTAAACATCACATTCCTAAAAACCTCCCTCCTTGTCTACGTGCTGATGGTTTTAACCGTTCTTCTTCAAGTTCTTTTTCCTTTTAAGAATTTTTTAAATTATGTATTTAATTTTATTATTATTTTATTTGACCAGAGATAGATAAAGAAAGGGAAAGTGAGGGGACCAGCAGTTGGTGTAATGGCTATGTCGCTGGACTCCCATGTAGTCGACCGTGGTTCGAGTCCTGGACTTGGTGGCTTAAACTCACACCGGGTGCATGTGCGTGCATGCCCAAGATCCCGAGAGAATGGAGGAGAAGGGAATACGGGATGGCCATCCCCCCAGGAGGGTGATTTCTCACTTTCTGTCTGTCTCTCTTTCTGGGGAGCGCACGTACACTATAGCAAAAACCTCTCCAAAAAAATAAATAAATAAAAATTTTAAAAAAAAAGGAAAGGGAAAGTGAGAAGTCAGCCAGCAGGCCACCAGGTCTGGAACTCAAATCATGGTCTACCATGTGGGAGTCCAGTACTTTAACCATCACTCCACCTGCTGGACCCTCTAAGTTGTTTTGTGGTTTAAGATGCTCTTTAGAAGATAGCCTAAGGGTTATGTTGCTGGACTCCCATGTAGTGAGTCCCAGACCCGGTGGCTTAAAACTCATGCTGGATGTGCGTGCGTGTGTACCCAAAATCCCAAAAGGAGAATGAGGGAGAAGGAAGTGCAGCAGGGCCATACCCCCTGGAAGGTGATTTCTTGCTTTCTGACTCTGTCTCTCAGGCGAGTGCATGCGCTATACAGCAAAAACTCTTAAGAGAAAATAAAAATAAAAATAAATGCTGAGGCTTGCCCCTAGTATAGTGGTTAAGGTGGCTGGATCCCACATGGTCAATTCTGTGGTTCTATTCCCAGACCTGGTGACTTGAAAAACTTGCCAGACTTTGGGCATGTCTGAGTCCCAAGAGGAGGAAGAGATGGAGAAGGAACTGTACATGGCCAGACCCCACATGAGGTACTTTCTCTGTCTTTCTCTAGCAAGTGCCTGTGTCTACTAGCAAATTAAAAAGATGATGATAATATTGTGCACTGGGATCCTAGGCAACTCCCCGGCCTCATACCAGACTGCTTCTCCCTCAGTTTTCCCACCTTGTGCTTGTCTCACCCTGTCTCCATCCCTGCTCTGTCTCTCTGCAACATGAGGATATAGCCAGAAGGATATAGCCAAAGCTGTCTAAAAGCCAAGAAGCGGGCCTGCATCAGGTGCTGGATATGCTGGCACTTAATGCTGGGTTTCTCAGCCTCCAGAACTGTGAGAAATAAATTTGTGTCGTTTAAACCACCTGGTCTGTGTGCATGTTTATTTATCTGTTTCTTCCGTGAGTGACAGAAACAGGTACTCAAACAGGGTCTTCATGCCATGATCCACCCCTAGCCTCACCCAGCCTGGATCACAGGCATGCTTGTGCTCACCGGCACGTATGGGGCGGCCCCCAGGACCTTCCCATGTAGGTCTACTGCACCACCATCACAGCAGTCCAAACTAAGACAAGACCTTATCCCTACGGGTTCCCTGCTTCTGGGCTGGCTCCTCACTATTCAGGTCTCAGCTCAGAAACCTGCCACTGACACTGAGTGAGGCACTACTCTCTTCCCTCATCCTCATATCACATTGTTTTAATTCCTCCCTGACAGGTAGCTCTCCCCTCTCAAATCCAAGACTGTCTCTCTTACACAGTGGTACAACACAAATGGGCAGGAGTTAGGCCTATGGCTGCCATCATCGGGCCGTGCTTGGTCCCAGAGACAGCGTCTTTCAACTGTGATCTCTTTCACTCTGCTGCTTTGCAGCCTGCTCCTTGCCTGCCCAGAACTGGAGCTCTTACCCAGTTTCCCATAGTGCTCAATGAGGTCCATCTTGGAGAGGAGGTTGACATGGGGTAGCTCCACATGCAGCATGGTGGCCAGGGAGGTACACAGCACCGAGATGAACTTGGCTGGGTCTGTGCAGTAGTGAGAATCCACCAGGTGGACAGCAGTGAGCTGGGAGGAGAGGAAGAGACAGAGTGAAAGCAGCCTGGGTGTCTCCGCCATCAGACTGGAGCTTAGAGACAGAGTAAGCCTTCTCAAGTCTCCTGCTCTGTTTCCTTTTAGCACTCACTCTCATCTCCTGGGAGATCTGCAACATTTTTCCTCACAAGAAGCCTTGCACTGAGCCTCTCAGAGGGTAGCAGGTTCAAATCCTACCACATTCCACTACATCGTGTTCCACTTACTTTTGTCCACCAATTTATAACAATCACCATGGCACTTTCCACCCAATCCCTTTCACACTTCCCCCAATCCCAAGCTGGATACTAACAACCACTTTACAGATGAGAGTACCGAGGTTCAGACAGGTGAACTGATTTACCCAGACCACACAGCGAGTCAGTGGCAAAGCCAGAATTCGAACTCACACCTGTTTTACTCCAAACTGACTGGACCCCTACCTCGCTGTGTGCCACCGGGCGTGGCATCTATCCTCCTCCCTGTCTCAGTTCCTCCATCTGCAAAATGGGCCTGCCCGACTGAAACGCACCCTGAGGTCCCACTGTGCCATCTGGGAGAAGATGCTACGCAGGGCACCATGGTGAGTGCAGAGCTCCACCTGGCCTGGACAGTCGAAGAGGAAGTAGTGGTCGCGGAGGGGGTCGAGCTTGGCACGCAGCCAGTCCAGGTTGGCTTCCAGGTATTCCATGCAGTAGAGCAGGCCGCCGTTGGGCCCCAGGCGCAACGAGTCCATCACGTCGCCCAGGCCCACCAGCTCGCCCACATCCACGGCACACTCGTAGGGCAGTCCCTCGTTGGCCGGGTCCAGGTTCACCACCGCCACGCGCCGGCCCAAGGCGCGCAGAAACTCGCTCATGCCCAGGCAGTAAGTGGTCTTCCCCGAGCCGGGCGGGCCGATCACCGCCTGCCCGAAGGCGGTGAGCGGAGCGGCGCCCGCCATGAAGGGGCGCGGCTCAGGGCGCCGACCAGACCAAGGGAACACGCGAAGAGTACCTCGCCGACAGCCGGCAGCCGGGCGAACAGCTCGGTACTGCCAGGTTCAGCCCTCCACTTCCGGACGGAACAGGAAACGGCGGGACCCCAGAGGAAGTCCCGCCCCCAGGCGGTGACGCAACCAGCGCCAAGGGGCGTGGCGACGGCGCCGCGCGCCACCTGCGGTAACCCACCCGAAATCTGGGGCTGGTTGGGGAAGCCGCTCTGGGGAGTCCCCGCTTTCCTCGCGGCCGGGAGTCCGAGGACAGGGCGGCGCTCGACGTTATTCTCCCTCACGTCGCAGACCCGCGCCACTGCCCGCGGACTCTCCGCTCCCGGCCCCAGCACAGGCGGCGGGGCCCGCGCCACGGCCGCCTCTGCTCTCTTCCGCGTCCCTTTCCTTCTCTCTGGCCTTCACGGCGACCCCCTTCCTTCATGGCCACCCAGTAAGGGTGTGCTGATAGCCTCTGTCAGTCCGGCTTTTCCGTGTATTTCGGAGGCAACAGGGAGGACACGCCACAAAGCTCAATATCCACGGGGAGCGAAGGGGGTTTTGCAAGACCGCGCTCGAGGTAGAGAACAGGTAGGTGAGCTCAGAGCAAAGCACCTGGGCCAAGCCTCGCGGAGGGCTGTCCCCAGACTCCCTTCTGCCCTGTGGCAGAGGCAGGGGTGGAGGGCTGCGTATGTGCAGCCAGCAGTGACGAGGCCCTGGGCGGCCCAACCCATCACTCGGGCTGACAGGCTGTCCAGGGCACACTGGAGGCCCTCACGAAGGCCGAGTCTGTCCGGAACTTCATGCCGGTGGGCGGCTGGCGGCGCAGCAGCGACTCCCTCTGATCCTGGGGTAGAGGCCCGTCATAGATGGTGGAGATGAGCCCCAAGCCGGTCCCGCGGGGCTTCTTCAGTTGTCCAAATGGCTGCAGCTTCTCTCCATGGTACCTGGATCAAAAAGGGCTCTTAATGAGAGGGCTGTTCTCTCTAATTCCAATAATGGAGTGGGTAAAGGACAGGGAAGTAGCTACTACCTATCTGATTTGTTCTAGAGGCTTTAAATCCAGATCTTCCCTCTCCAGACCTCATAACTCCGCTGGACAGTGCCAGCAACCAGGTGCCTCAGATACCGCTTCTGTCCTGTCACTACAAACTCCCTACTATCAACAACCAAGTCCTAAGTCCTCAGATGGGAGAATGGCTCTCCCAGAGGATCGGTGATCCTGTAATGCCTCAGGGCTAAGTCTTAAAATAAATAATAATTAAGACAGATTCAAGTTTTCTTTTTACTTCTGTTTTTTGTTTTAGGTCTTTTTGCCATAGGACGCATGCACTCATCAGAGGGAAACAGTAGGAAAGTGAGAGACCCCGCCCCCCAGGGGCATGGTCACACAGCAATTTCTTCTCCATTCTCTTGGGATTTTGGGGCACACAGGAACACACGCCTAGCATGATTTTCAAGTTGCCGAGTCCAGGGCTTGTACCACACTGGCCATGTGGGAGTCTAGCGCCTTAACCACCGTGCCACTTACTTATGTCTTTAAGTATATCTCCTAGAAGTAGACAGCACCTGTCTTAAAACCAACAGAAAGAAGGAAGCCAGGGCATATAGCCGCACTCACCCCAATCCACGCTTGCACCTGGGGTGCTGACCGTCACCGTCCAGGGCCTCAGGCACCCCTGAGCATCTGCTGCCCAGGCCCTGGCCTTCAGCCCAGCCCTGCCGCTCCATCACCTTCCGCCCTATGCCCTGCAGAAGGAAGTGACAAGACTCAAGAAATGGGGCTCCTACCTGGAGCTGGAGGGCTAAGGATGTGAGGAGAAGGAATGGAGGTAGAAAAGGAAAAGATGGGTTCACTGGGCACTGCTCACTCACCTTGGTGTGGCGCTCAAAGGTGCCCACCTGGTGTTCTATCACTGAGCCATCTTCTTGGCCATCACGGAGTCTCTGTTCCAAGCGCATCTGGACAGAGTCTCGGGCGTCTTTGTCTCCACCACCTGAGGAACCAGAACCCAGTTTGCAGGAGGGAGGGTCCATCTCAGCAGAAGTAAGAACATCAGGTTTCCAGGACCCCCTCACAAGATTTACTTATTTGTTTACATGTGTCCTATTATCTCTGGGAACTATAGTAGGAACTATAGCTCTCCATCTCACAGATAAGGAAATTGTGACACAGAGAAATCCCAGAGCCAACAAATGACAGAGATGGGATTAGAACCCAGGTCTTTTTCTCTCTTTTTTTAAATTTTAATTTGCCACAGGATGCATGTGCTCACAGGAGAGAGAAAGAGAAAATATGAAAGCATCCTCCGCCCCTGAGAGATGGATATACCATAGTCCCTTCTCCTCCATTCCCCTCAGAATTTTGGGCACACATACACATACACCTGGCATTGATTTAGCTGCCAGGTCCAGAATTCAAACTTCAGTCGGTCATGTGGGATCCAACTGCCTTAACCATCACATAACTGGTTGTCCCCCCTGTCCAGTCATTTTTTACTCCAAAATCTATTTACTTATTTAAAAATTATTAGAGGGTGTGTGTACCCGACAGAGAGGAGGAGGAAACCATTCTCCAATGGAATATGATCTTGTTGCAGTCCTTTCTCCATTTCTCCATCCTGTCAGGTTTCGGGGCACACATGCACAAGCAGTGTGTTTTTCAAGTGGCTGGGATTCAAACTCTGGTTAGCCAGGTGCTATATGCCTCACTTAACCACTAGGCTATGGAGCTCGCCCCAGAATCTACCTCTTACCAGAGCCCGTACTCCTTTTTTTTTTTTTTTTTTCTGGAGAGGTTTTTGCTATAGAGCACATGCACTCGCCAGAAAGAGAGAGACAGGGAGACAGAAAGTGAGAAATCACCCCCCAGGGGGGATGGTCACACCGCAATCCCTTCTCCTCCATTCTCCCCTCGGGATCTTGGGCACATACGCACACGCGCCCGGCGTGAGTTCTAAGCCACCGGGTCCGGGACGTGAACCACGGTCGACTACGTGGGAGTCCAGCGACATAGCCATTACGCTAAGTGCTGGTTCCCCCTATTTTTATTTTTTGAAGTTGAACAAAGAGAGCCAGAGAGAGAGAGAGAGACAGAGAGAAGGAAAGTGAGAAAGCAAGCTGCAGGCTCAGGACTCGAACCATGGTCAGCCATGCGGGAATCCAGCCACCTTAACCACCACACCACCTGCCAGCCCCGAGATCTAGAGCTTTCTAAGGTTGTCCGTATGTAGTCTTCCTCCTCCACAAAGAAAGGAAAAAGGCTCTGGGCACAACTAGCACTTAATGTATTCAACTAGAGATGTTCTAAGAGAGAACCTTCTGAGTGGGCTACCTCAAGGGAACTAATTCCCTGCCTTGGCCTCTCCTAAGCACATCTGGCCATGTTTCACTGAAAGCCAGAGTGCCAGTTCCACCTCCCAGGAGTGTCACCCTTGCTCAGTACCTCTGTCGTAGTACACGCTCATGTCCACATCCCAGTCGTCAGAGGTCTGTTCATCAAAGTCTGCGAGATATAAAAATATCCGGAAGAGTGGGTTAAGGACCGTCAGTTCTGCTGAGGTAAACCTGGAGTCAGACACAAGTTCCAGAACTTTGTATTTAAAATTTTTTTTTGCTAGAGGCACATACATTTGCCTGAGATAGAGAGAGAGGGAAGTGGGGATGCTATGCTGCAATCCTCTCTCCATTCTCTTGAGATTTTGGGCATGTATACACACACACACAGTGTGTTTCTCAAGTCACCAGGTCTGGACTTGAACCACGAGGTCAGCCATGTTAGGATCCACCCTCCTAACCACCATGCCACCAGCTGGCCTTGTTTGTATTTTTAAATATTTCCCCTGGGAGGGTCACTCTCTCCATTCTACTGGTGCCCCACTCCCAAAAAGGGTAACTGGTCCCTTAGACACAATAAACATAAGCCTGCTCCCTGGCTCTTTGTCTGGGCTCACTGCCAGGAAATCCATCATGTGGAACAGAAAACCCCAAGAGAACGCAGCAGGGATCACTCTGCCCTTGTCTGGCTGCCAGCATTACCTCCTTCTTCCTCCTGCCAGAACTGGGCATCCGTGTAGAACACCAGGCCAGAGCCGCCCTTCTCCCATTTAAGCTCGATCTCCTCCTCAAAGAGCCGCTCTGTGGTCCGCTCCTGCCGGGTCACATCCTCATGCAGCGCTTCATGCCGCTCCCATTCTTCACCCCGGTCATTGTCCTGGGAGAAGGTGGGAGAGGTCACCTGCCTGTCTAGCTTCTGGACCTCGTGCCCAGAAGGAAGGCGGTGAGGCTGGGCTTTCAGCCCCATTCCTTCACGTTTCTCTGAGAAACAGTACATATCTGGTCCTTGATGCCTTGACCAACCTGTCTTTTTATCGCCTGATGCTTCTCAACATAATTTGCTCCTTCTTCTCCCACAAGCCTCTTTAAAAAAAACAACATTCTGGGGCTGGTAGGTGGTGTGGTGGTTAAAGGCACTGGATTCCCACATGGCCAACCATGGTTCAAGTCCCAGACCTAGTGGCTTGCTTTCTTGCTTTCCCTTTCTTTCTATGTCTATCTGGTCAAATTGAAAAATAGTAACAACAAATGGAATTAAATAAATAAATAATTCTTTTAAAAAAAGAATTCTGTAGGGCATGTATGCTTACTATAGAGAGATGGAGCATTGAGAGATGATAAAGCATCCCCCAGGGGGGATGGCCATATCACAATCCCTTTTCTTTCATTCTCCTCTCAGGATCTTGGGCACACACGCACACGTGCCCAGCCTGAGTGTTATGCCACTGGGTCCAGGACTTGAACCGTGGTCAACCCCGTGGGAGTCTAGCGACGTAACCATTATGCCACGTGCTGGTCCCAACTTACTCTTTTTTTTTTTTTTTTTTGAGAGATTTTCGCTATAGGGCGCGTGCGCTTGCCAGACAGACAGAGAGAGACATAGAGACAGAAAGTGAGAAATCACCCCCCAGGGGGGATGGTCATGCCGCAATCCCTTCTCCTCCATTCTCCTCTCGGGATCTTGGGCACGCACGCACACGCGCCCGGGTGAGTTTTAAGCCACCGGGTCTGGGACGTGAACCGCGGTCGACTACGTGGGAGTCCAGCGACATAGCCATTATGCTAACTGCTGGTTCCCCCAACTTACTCTTATATCTGTGCTTTTGGTCATGTTGTTCCCCCTGCCTGAAATACCCTCTCTCTTTTCCCACAACCTTTTCTTCACATAGTTAAATCCTCCTCACCCTGCAGCCTCCATCAAGTCCCTCACTCTTAGACCCACAGCACACTCACTGGTCTCTGAGTGCTTGGTGGTAATAAGTACACAGTTTAGGGAAAGTGAGAAAGAAAGCCACCATGGGACCAGCAGTTAGCGTAATGGCTATGTCACTGCACTCCCATGTAGTCGACCGCGGTTCGAGTCCCGGACCCAGTGGCTTAAAACTCACGCCAGGCGTGTGTGTGTGCATGCCCAAGATCCCGAAAGGAGAATGGAGGAGAAGGGATTGCGGCGTGGCTATCCCCCCTGGGGGGTGATTTCTCGCTTTCTGTCTCTCTGTCTGGCGAGCGCACGCGCCCTATAGCAAAAAACCTCTCTAAAAAAAAAGAAAGAAAGAAAGAAAGAAAGTCACCAGGTCCAGGACTTGAAATAAGGTTACCCATGTGGGAATCCAGTGCCTTTAACCACCATGCCACTTGCCAGCCCCAAAATAAATAGTTCTTAAAAAAATAAAAAAGAGGGACCAGCAAATGGCATGGTGGTTAAGGCGGCAGACTCCCACATGGCCGACCACAGTTCAAATCGTGGACTTTGTGGTTTGCTTTCCCTCTTTCTCTCTTTCTCACTGTATCTCTGTGGTCAAAGTGAAAAAATAATAACGATGATGAATACAATAAAATAATTCTTTAAAAAAAAGACAAGAGGGGCCAGCAGGTGCTGGTTAAAGGCACTGGTCTCCCACATGGCCAACTGTGGTTCAAGTCCTGAACCTGGTGGTTTGCTTTATCTCTCTCTCTCTCTTTGCCCTACTCTAGTCAAATTAAAATAAATAAATAAAGTTAAATAAAATAATTATTTTAAAAAAAGTATATTTGGAATCCTGCACTTGCCCTTGGCTTACAATGCTTGACTGGACTCATGGAACAACAGGGTGACTCCTGGCTTGAAACATTGGGGCCCCTGTCCTAGTCAAAAAGTCAAGATGAGGCTAAGGATGTGGTCCAGATGTGTTAACAAATCTCAGAAGAGAGCTCTAATACACAAATCAAATGCTTTTTACCCATAATCAACTTTTCTTTTTTAAAGCTTTTTTTTTAGAATCATTTTATTTTATTCAACTTTGTTCATTATTATTTTTTAATTTGACCAGAGAACGAGAGAGAGAGAGAGAGATCAAGTCGCCAGGTCTGGGACTCAAACCACTGTCAGTCATATGGGAGTCCAGCACCCTTAACCACCATGCCACCTGCTGGCCCCCAGAATACACTTTTTTTGGAGAGATTTTTGCTATAGGGCACATGCGTTGGCCAGAGAGACAGAGAGAAAGTAAGAAATCACCCCCCCCCCCCCCCCCAGTGGGCATGGCCACATTGCAATCCCTTCTCCTCCATTCTCCTGTCAGGATTTTGGGCACGCACATACACACACACACCTGGCATGAGTTTAAGCTACCGGGTAGGGACTCGTACCATGGTTGTCTACACGGGAGTCCAGTGACTTAACTATTATGCCATCTGCTGGTCCCCTCTTTGAGACTTCCGATAAAACTTTTGGTGCCTCTGGTGACCAGCAGATGGTGTGGTGGTTAAGGCACTGGACACTCCCACATGGCTGACCACAGTTCAAGTCCTGGACCTGGTGGCTTGCTTTCTCACTCTCTCTCTCTCTGTGTCTAATCCAATTAAAATAAATGAATGAATAAAGTAAAAATAAGATAATTCTTTAAAAAAAAAAAAAAAAAAAAACTTTTGATGCCTCTCCCTAAAAAAATTTGTGTATGCAGGGCCAGCAGGTGGAGTGGTGGTTAAGGTGCTGGACTCCCATAGGGCCAACTGTAGTTTGAGTCCCAAACCTGAAGGCTTGCTTTCTCATTTTCCCTCTCTCTGATTTTTTTGTTTTTTGTTTTTTTTTATTAGAGATTTTTGCTGTAGGGTGCATGTGCTCGCCAGAGAGACAGAAATTGAGAAATCGCCCAGCAGACGGGATAGCACGCCACAATCCCTTCTCCTCCATTCTCTTCTCAGGATGTTGGGCAGGTATGCACACACACCCAGTGTGAGTTTTAAGCCCCCGGTCCAAGAGTCAAACTGTAGTCGACTACGTGGGAATCAGTGACATAACAATTATGTCATCTGTTAGTCCCACTCTGGTGAATTTTTAAAAATTAACAGGACCAGCAGTTGGTATAATGGCTATGTTACTGGATTCCCATGTAGTCGACCGAGGTTTGAGTCCAGGACCCGGTGGCTTAAACTCACACTGGGTGCATGTGCATGTATGCCAAAGATCCTGAGAGGAGAAGGGATTGTGGTGTGGTCATCCCCCCTGTGGGGTGATTTCTCACTTTTCCTCTCACTGTCTGTCCTTCTTTCTCTCCAGTGAGCACATGTGCCCTAAGGCAAAACATCTGGAAAAAAATGAATAATAAATAAATAATTAAAAATATATATATTTTATTATTATTATTTTAATTTGTTCAAGGGAATATGTGTTCACCAAAGAGATGAGAGAGAGAGAGAAAGGGAGAAAGCAAGCAGCCAGGTGTGGGACTTGAACTGTGGTCAGCCATGTGGGAGTCCACCACACCACCTGATTGCCCAAAAATAAATAATTCATAAAAACAATGTATACAGGCACATGCAAATGCAGTTTTTCATGCATTTACTCCCATGTTCAAATGCCAGGGAGTTCTCATACTCCTGGAACCCTCTAGAGTGACCACGTTATGAACTCTTGTGATATACAATTGGAGAGGACATTATTAGTGCTTTGGCCTCTACACTGCCAGCACGGACCGGATGGCACACTGTACTCACGTCATCTGAGTGAGAATCTTCTTCCTCTTCGTCACCCTCTTCCTCGGGTTCTCCACAGGGGCTGGCAGGTACATCTGCCAGGCAGGTTCCCTGGGGTATCTCCTCCCCCTCAGCTGTGTACACAAGCTCTTCCTGCTCCACAGTCTCTGAGTCCTCGTACCTGAAGGGCACATTGCCGTAGCGTCGGGAGGAACCTGTCTTGGGGAATTGGAGCTGAAGCTGGGTGATGATCCGAGGTGGGAGACGGCAAGCCCGGATCAACTCCAAAAAGACCCGCAGGGGAGTCCCCACATTCCCTTGGGGCATCAGCACTGGTGGGTTCAGCTCTGGCAGTTGCCTCAGGTCAGCTAGGGTGAAGGCTTCATTCTCAGCCTTCCTACTCTGCAGCTCCTTCCGGGACTTAAAAGGAAAGGAGATCAAACCTTGGGAAGAAGGGAGAAGAATGGATCATGAAACGCAGAAGCCTTCAGCAACTCGAGCCAGAAATCAGACAAAGTGTAAATTCACTAGCCTAATGCTGTCCCTCCCTTCCAAATGTCTCTAGTGTCCCTTCCTCCCTTCCCAACCAAAACCACTGAGCAATTTCATGCCATTTCTCATCACCTTGACCAGGCACACAAGTAAGAAAGTTGTCAGAATCAAAATGGAGTCACTTATGTCAAACCCTAACAGAATGGAGCTGGGAGACCATGAAGGAAAGTGGGTGGGTGGGGTCCCATTAAAAGAGGACCTTTAAAAAGAGGTCTCACATGCAATTGCCTAAAAACAGGAACTAGTGCAAGAGACTGCTAAACTGCAATCTTCTTGCCCAAGGCCACTTTGAAAAAAAGATATCTGCTTAATTATTGCCTGTTCAAACTTGGACCAAGGCCACCCTTCTTATTAATTTTTGCAGCCAAGGATAATTGTTTCAGAACAACTTACATAACCTTTCTCACTTTGTCTTTAAAAAGTTCCTTCCTTGGGGCCAGCGGATGGTATGGTGGTTAAGGCACAGGACTCTCACATGGTCAACCACAGTTCAAGTTCCAGACTTGGTGGCTTGAAAATCATGCCAGGCATGTATGTGTGTGCATGCCTAAAATCCTGAGAGGAGAATGAAGGAGAAAGGATTGCAGTGCGGCCATGCCCCCCGCCGAGGGGGCGGGTGATTTATCACTTTCCCTCTCTATGACATACCCTATAGCAAAACCGAAAAAGAAAAGTTCCTCCCTCAGGCCTGATGGCACGGCAGTAAAACACGATGCTTTGTGAAGCTGACCCCCACGGGAAGAATGCTGGTTCACACCTGGAGATCTCCCTGAGTACTCCAGGCACACGTTACCAGGATTTGGCATGGCTGAAGTTAGGGAATGAACTGTGGTGTCAAGACCCTGTCAGGGGCACTGTTAGCTCTCCCCTTCATCTCTCTTCTAGAATAAATAAATAACCTAAAACAAACGGAAACTCTTCACTTATCCTACCCTCCTTGGATATGCCTATGTTTCATTACAGAATCCATATCCTGGTTTGCAATCCCGTCATTCATACATAGACTCTACTTTTTCCCCCAAAGTCTCTCCCTCTGTCATTAGTTTACGTTGACAAAGTTTCTCCAGATCTGGCTCCTGCTGACCTTTGGATTCTCAACTGCCACCAACTCCCACCCTCCGCACACCCTCATTCCCTATACCACATGCCTCAAAGTTTCATAGAGTCCACATCTCTGTGTCTTTATAGATGCATTTACCTTGAACTTTTTTTTTTGTTTGTTTGTTTTTTGAGAAGTTTTTGCTATAGGGCACATGCCTTCACTGGAAAGACAGAGAGAGACAGAAAGCGAGAAATCACCCCCTGGGGGATGGCCATGCCACAATCCCTTCTCTTCCATTCTTCTCTCCAGATCTCGGGCATACACACACACACACACACACACACACACACATCAGTGTGAGTTTAAGCGACCGGATCCAAGACTTGAACCGCAGTAGACTACACGGGAGTCCGGCGACATAGCCATTACGCCAACTGCTGGCCCCAACAATTTTTTTAAAAATTTTAATTAAAAAAAAAAAAAGAAAATGAAAGGCTTAGAGTAGTGCCTAGTAAGTACACAGACTACGCTCAGTAAATGTTAACAATTAAAATGACGGCTCTGTGACAATCAACTTTTTCCAAATCTGTCTACCTCTGTGGATTCTGAGCACATACTGTATACAGCTGTTCTCTGCATACCCAACTACAGCTGCACTGGGTCTAGCAATATAAGCGCTGGCTGAATGGGAAGGCTCTGCTGTCTCCTATTTCAAAATAATTTCCCATGAAAGTGAGAGCTGTCCAGAGAAAAGACTCTCTTCATTTGCATTTTGTCAGGAGGACTGGGTGGGAAGCAAAGAAGAGTGCAAGAGAGAAAGACACTAAGAGGGTTAGAAACCTATTTATTTCTTCCTTCTGGGTCTGTGCAAAAATCAGACCTTTAGAGGACCAGCAGATGGCCTGGAGGTTAAGGTAACTGGATCCCAGATGGCCAACTGTGCCGTTTGAATCCCTGACCCAGAAGCTTGAGAATCATGTAGGGCCTGTGTGCAAGTGTGCCCAAGATCCTCAAAGGAGATGAAGGAAAAGAGAGGGTGATATGGCTATCCTCCTAGAAGGGTGATTTCTCACTTTCCCCTCCCTCTCTCTTCTCTGGCAAGAGCACTCGCCCTATAACAAAAACAAAACCCCCCAAACATTCAGATAGTGAAATGGCTCACAGAAGGGAGTTAATAAATTGGAAATTGTAAAATATCCAAATAGACCTTTCTCCTTTGTTTCTCCCTATGTTAAAATGGAAGAGAGACTCTCAAAACAAAAGTGGGGGTGGTTATGTGGGGACATAGGGGACTGCAATCCAGGAAATGCATACCATGATGGAACACAGGCATATCCAAGGAGACTGGGATACAGCAACACTGTCAAAGGGAGGGGTCAGGGGAACCAGCAGTTAGCGTAATGGCTATGTCGCTGGACTCCCATGTAGTCAACCACGGTTCACGTCCCGGACCCGGTGGCTTAAAACTCACGCCGGGTGCATGTGCGTGCGTGCCCAAGATCCCGAGAGGAGAATGGAGGAGAAGGGACTGCGGCGTGACCATCCCCCCTGGGGGGTGATTTCTCGCTTTCTGTCTCTATGTCTCTCTCTGTCTGTCTGGCGAGTGCACGCGCCCTATAGCAAAAACCTCTCCAAAAAAAAAAAATCGTAAAATGGAAAAATTACACCCCCCCAAAAAAAAGGGGAGGGGTCAGCAGGTGGCTTGGCAGTTAAAGGCACCAGACTCCCACATGGCAAAACAGGGTTTGAGTCCTGTATCTGGCAGCTTGCTTTCTCACTTTCTCTCTGGTGAGCACATGTGCCCTACAGCAAATTAATAATAATAATGAGGAGGAGGAGGAGGATGATAAATTAAAAAACTCAAAAAACTATTAAAGGAAAAAGAAAGGTTACATAGGTTGTGTTGGAACAATTTTTATCTACAAGAATCAATAACGGTGGCCTCAGTCCGAGGTTGAACAGGGAGATGCTGGACAGACACCCTTTTTTATTTTTTCAGTGTTCTTCTGCAGTAATGCGAAGGTTCTGCTGAGTCCCTTCCAGTCGTTCCTGTTATCAGAGCCTGTAGCTCTGAAAGTCTGTCCAATGATGGCCCCAATTCGTAGTCATAACCAGAAGCCTGACTTATCCTCATCATCCTTCAGGAAAGATGCCTCTGTCCCAGGGCGCGAAGGCTCGGTCTATTAGTTTCGCACTCATACCTGATGCCTGGGTAGGTAGCCGAAGCCTGCGGATGAGGCAGCGACCCGGCAGCCAGCTTCCCTTAGAATCCAGCCACCGGCGGCCGGAATACAGGCGAAGAAGCTTCTGGGCTTGGGCCAAGCCCCGCACTGAGATGACACAGCAGCAGGTGCGGGTCTGGGCTCCAGCAGATCCCCGAGTAGAGAAAGCGCGGGCACAGGTGGCCGACCTCTGGGCGAGAAGCGGGTCCTCTGGGGCAGGCTCCGCAGTGTTCAGGGCAGCGTCGGGAGCGGCCGGCGGAGGGGTCTGCTCAGGCCGATGCCGATAGTGGAAACAGAGGAAGCCGCCGTCACGCTGTTCTCGAAACTGGCTGAAGTAGCTTCGTAAGTGGGCCGAGCGCAACTCGGCGGGGATACCGCTCACCACCAGGTAAACTACCGCCTCCCTCTCCGCCTCGCTGGGGACCGCCATCTTGGCTCGTCACATGACCTGCTGGAACTAACTCTCGCGAGAACACCGTGACGCCCGGGCCCGTGGCGGCCGCGTGCTGTCCTGGAACCTGCTTAGTCCCGCCGGGCTTGCGTGGAAGAGCTCTCCAGGGGGACGGGGATAAATAAATCTGCAGGCGGGGACCAGCGGGGGGCGTGGTGGTTAAGGCGCTGGACACTCCCAAATGGCTGACGACGGTTCAAGTCCTGGACCTGGTGGCTTGCGTTCTCTGGTTAAAATAAATGAATGAGTAAATAAAAGTAAATTTAAAAAATAAATAAGTCTGCGGGCGGGGTCATTTAAGACAGAGTGTTTAGTTACGGATCCCCCGAACCTAATCTCAGCCTCCCTCTATTCAGAACCTTTTCAGTTGTTTATCCTCTCACTCTCAAAACATGTTAAGGAACTCCCGCAAGTCGGTAAGAAAAACTTCATAGAAAATGGGCCAGCGGTACTTGACAGAAGAAATACGAATGTGCGGTTGACAGTGAGAGATGCTCAGGCTCATAATGAAGAGCAAGTACCGAGACCCGCTTACATCCACCACGTGGGTAAATCTTTTTTTTTTTTTTTTTTTTTTTCCTAAGAGGGATTTTTGCTATAGGGTGCCTGCACATGGACGGAGAGAGAGAAAGTGAGAAATCGCATCCCCCCCTCAGGGAGGATGGCTAGTTTGCAATCCCTTCTCCGTTCTCTCAGGATTTGGGGTACAGAGGCACATGCGCCTGGTGTGAGTTTCAAGCCGCAGGGGCTGGATTCTTACTGTGGTCAACCATGTGGGAGTCCAGGGCCTTAACCGCTATGTCACTTGCTGACCCCCATGTAGGTAAATTCTTGAAATTTTTAAAAATTATTTTTCCAGTTTGCTGTATGGTACTGACTGGTAGGAGAGTGGGGAGGGAAAGTGAGAAAGGACCCTCCCCCCTAGCCACCACCAGGGTGCTTCTGGTAATCCCTTCTCCATTCTCTCTAGATTATGCGCACACTTGCACATGCACCTGGCATGAGCCTCAAGCTGCCAGGTCCAGGGCTCGAACTGCTGTTGACCATGAATCCAGGACCCCAACCTCCCTATCTTTTGACTAAGCAATTCCATTTCTGGGTACATATTTTAAAGAAATTCATGGGACCAGCAGTTAGCGTAATGGCTATGTCGCTGGACTCCCACGTAGTCGACCGCGGTTCGAGTCCCGGACCCGGCGGCTTAAACTCACGCCGGGCGCGTGTGCGTGCGTGCCCAAGATCCCGAGAGGAGAATGGAGGAGAAGGGATTGCGGCGTGGCCATCCCCCCTGGGGGGTGATTTCCTGCTTTCTATCTCTCTGTCTCTCTCTGTCTGTCTGGCGAGCGCACGCGCCCTATAGCAAAAACCTCTCCAAAAAAAAAAAGAAAAAAAAAAAAAAAAAAAAAAAAAAGAAATTCTTGCCTCACCACAGCAGTCGTGGTGCACAGGTAGTGCCAGTGTGTGGGAGGGTGGATGCCATGGGGAGTCGCAGGTTTGGCTGAGGGCCACGCTGGGCACCATTGTGCCACCTTGTGATCCTAGCTAAGGGGGAGGCTGGGGCTGGAGGATCATGATGTGGCAAAACTGTCAAAAATACTTAATCTTGGGAACCAGCAGTTAGCGTAATGGCTATGTCGCTGGACTCCCACGTAGTCAACTGCGGTTCGCGTCATGGACCCAGTGGCTTAAAACTCACGCCGGGCGCGTGTGCGTGCGTGCCCAAGATCCCGAGAGGAGAATGGAGGAGAAGGGATTGGGGTGTGATTTCTCGCTTTCTGTCTCTATGTCTCTCTCTGTCTGTCTGGCGAGCGCACGCGCCCTATAGCAAAAACCTCTCAAAAAAAAAAAAAAAAAAAAAAAAAAAAAAAACTTAATCTTTTCCATCTCTCTCTCCTACAAGGAAAAAAAAAATAAAAAGAAAGGTTTGCCCATGTTTATCAAGAGATGTTGGCAATGTTGTACTTTGCTGGAGCGCCATAATTCTAGAAAACAGTGAAAGCTAAGAAATTCCCCATCCTTTCTGTTTTGGAGCAGGTAACTCACTGCAAAGAAATACCTTTCCCCGTATGACTTAGTTAAGACTCATGGATGAGTTCCTTGTTTACCTATGACAAAGTCAGATACGGACTCCAAATTCCAATTTAAATTCCTCATTAAGGTTCAGATGAACGTCCTGTACCCACTGATGGATTAGAACAAACCCTGGTTAAGCTTCTCTCCTCCCAGTCCCTGAAACTTTGGCTCATCCACAACCTGCCTGAGAACAGGCTGGCTTCGGGATAAACGTTTTTGACCTACTGGCCCATCATGCCATTCCTGGTCATCTCACTTCTTCACACCCAGTTCTTTCCAGCCTCCTTTACTGAAGAGCATAGTGTTTAGAGTACGCAGGGAAGCCTGTGGAAGAAAGCCTTTTTGCCTTGAGACATGAAGATCTTAGGGTCATAGTGTTCTCCCACTGCATTAGTCCTCCCTGCTGTTATAATATATTCTTTCTTCTCTCGCAATAATCCTTTTTTTTTAATCGCCTGAGGGAATGTACACTCACCAGAGAGAGACAGGCAGACAGACAGACAGGGAGAGTGAGAGGGAGAAAGATTTCTCAATGGGACATGGTCACACCGCAGTCCTTTCTCCATTTCTCCATCCTGTCAGGATTTTGGATACACCCACATATTCCCAGTGTTTTTTTTTTTTTTTTTTTTTTTGAGAGTTTTTTTTCGCTATAGGGCGCGTGCTCTCGCCAGACAGAGACAGAGAGACAGAAAGTGAGAAATCACCCCCCGGGGGGATGGCCACGCCACAATCCCTTCTCCTCCATTCTCCTCTCAGGATCTAGGGCACACACGCACACACGCCCGGCGTGAGTTTTAAGCCACCGGGTCCGGGACGCGAACTGCGGTTGACTACGTGGGAGTCCAGTGACATAGCCATTATGCTAACTGCTGGTCCCCCTCAGTGTGTTTTTCAAGTCACTAGTGGTCAGGATTCAAACTACGGTCAACTACGCGGATTCTGGCTTAACCGTTTTTGGGCTACAGGGCTAGCCCAATAATCTTTTCAAACAAAGACCTAAATCCAGATTTGATTTTTTATTTGACAGTATATATGAATATAAATAGCTGCAGTGTTTTTAAGAACAAAAAATTAGCATTTTGTACTAAGGATCTCAGGCATATGAAGAAAGCACACTGTGGACCAGCAAGTGGTATGGTGATTAAGGCACTGGACTCCCACATGGCCACCCATAGTTCAAGCTCTAGACCCAGTGGCTTGAGAATCATGCTGGGCATGTGTGCACACATGACCCAAATCCCTAGAGGACAGTGAAGGAGAAGGGACTGTGGTGTGGTCATCCTCCCTGCAGGGTGGTTTCTCACTTTTCTTCTCTGTCTCTCGTACCCGATGGCAAAAACAAAAACACGACAACAAAAACAAACGAAAAATCCCAGAAAACAGAATTATTTCACTTATGTTATATAGAATCAAAAAATGCAAACAAAAATATTTCCAGGAATAAATAAGTCGCTTGAAAACCAAAAAGAAAAGCAAAGAAGCTATTAACACAAAATTCAGGATAATCATTGCCTCTAGGGGGACAAGATGGGTTTAGAAAGGGAATTCACAGCCTGATTGTGGCTTGGTGATTAAGGTGGCTAGATTTCACATGATTGACCACACAGCTTGAATTCCAGACCCAGCTGGCCCTGGTGAGCACAAGTCTTATGGTAGTTCCAGTTATATATACCAACAGATCTGCAAACATTTGTGCATTGAAAGACATGTTTCAAAAATTATCCTAGTGATGGAGCCAAGCAGGTGGCATAGTGGTTAAAGCATTGGACTCACATATGGTTGACTGCAGTTCGAGTCCTGGACCTGGTAGCTTAAAAGTCATGCTGGGCGCATGTTTGTGCATACTCAAAATTCTGAGAGGAGAATGGAGAAGGGATTGAGACGTGGTCATCCTACCTGGAGAGGGAGTGGTTTCTCTCTCTCTCTCTCTCTCTGATGTAATGGGTTACTTTACAACAATGGAAATGAACACAGAACAGCTGGGTGAATTTCACAGACATAATATTGAATGACAGAAGATAAACACAGAAGACTACATGCATATATGTATATGATGTATAAAGTTTAAGACAAGTAATCTTCAGGCTGAGTGGTGTTGCAGCGGTAAAATGCAACACTCTGCAAGGCTAACCCACATGGGAATGTTCTGGATTTGTGTTCAGAGACCTCCCTGAGAGGGTGGGCCTGTACGTGGCAATGATTTGGGACTTGCTAGAGCTGGGAGTGAATCACAGCATCAAGATCCTGTTGGGTGTCTTGTCTCTCTGTCTCTCATGAAAAAATAAACTTTAAAAAAAGACAAGTGATGGGGCCAGCAGGTGGTGTGGTTAAGGCACTAGATTCCCACATGACCAATTGTGGTTCGAGTCCTGGACCTGGCTGTTTAAAAATTGCATGCCTGGGGGGCCAGCAGGTGACGTGGTGGTTGAGGTGCTGGACACTCCCACATGGCTGACCACAGTTCGAGTCCCAGACCTGGTGGCTTGCCTTCTCACTTTCCCTCTCTCTCTTTTCAAATTAAAAGAAATGAATGAATAAATAAATAATTTTTAAAAATTGCATGCCCAAGGGACCAGCAGATGGCATCATGGCTATGTCGCTGGACTCCCATGTAGTCAACCGCGATTCGAGTCCTGGACCTAGTGACTTAAACTCATGCCGCATGTGTGCCCAGGATCCCGAGAGGAGAGTGGAGAAGGGATAGCAGTGTGGCCATCCCCCCGGGGGGGTGCTTTCTTGCTTTCTGTGTCTCTGTCTTTCTGGAGAGCGCACATACCCTATAGCAAAAACCTCTCCAAAAACAAACAAAAAGAATAAAAATTGCATGCTCAAAATCCCAGGAGGAGAATGGAGAGGGGATTGTAGTGTGACCATCTCTTAGGGGGATGATTTCTCACTTTCTTTCTCACTGTCTTTTTCTGTGGAATACATGTACCCTGTGGCAAAAATCTAAAAAAAGAAAAGAAAAGAAAGAAAGAAAAGGATGCTGGATCTCACACTGCACTGTTGGGTGCTGGATCTAGCAGCTTGAAAAACACACTAGGCACACATGTACATGTGTACCCAAAATCCCAATAGAAGGGATTGTAGTATGGTCATCCCCCATGGGTGCTGATGTCTCACTTTCTTTCTGTCTGTCTCTCCATGTGCCCTATAGCAAAACAGAAACAAAAGCAAGTAATAGGCCAGCCTTGTAGCCTAGTGATTAAGGGAGCCAACCACATTAGAGTGTGGCTCAGAAAGCATGCTGGGCGTGTGTACCCCAAAGTCCTCACAGATGGAAAAATGGAGGAGAAGGGATTTCAGTGTTTCCACACACCATTATGGGGTGCTTTCTCCCTTTCTGTCTGTCTCTCTCCAGTGATTGTACATGCTCACTGGCAATTAAAAAAAAAAAAAAGACAAATAATCTCATTTATCATGTTGAAATCAGGGAAATGGTGACCTTTGAGGAGGGAGAGGGTAGTAATGGGAGGGCTTCTGACTGTTGTTAATACTCTATTTTTTGAACTGGGTGGTGATTACAGAGATTACATTCTTTTTGCAATAGCTCATCAAACTGTAAAAGGTATGGTTTAAAGTAACTTTTTATTGATTTATTTTAAAAAAATTATTTATTTAACTTTATTTATTCATTTACTTTTAATTTGACCAGAGAAAGAGAGAGAAGGCGAGAAAGCCACCAGTCTGGGACTCAAACCATGGTCAGCCATGTGGGAGTCCAGCTCTTTAACCACCATGCCACCTGTTGGTCTCCCAAAGTAACTTTTAAAAAAAATATATTTATTCAATTTTATTTAGTAGTAGTAGTATTCTGTTTTACCAGAAAGAGGGGGAGAGTGATAGTGAGAAGGAAAGCTGCCAGTTCTGGGACTTGAACCATAGTGGTCGGCCGTATGGGAGTCCAGGCCACCTGGCCTCTCCCAAAGTAACTTTTTAAACATCTAGAAACTGGGCTTACATGTGCTGACACAGTGATAGTGGCATGTACTGCAATACTGGAGACCGTAAGGAAGATCAGAGTCTGATTCCCAGATGGACCTGTACTGGATGGGGAGGATTGCAGCATGAGACCCTGTGGAACATGCCTCTCTCTCTCTCTCTCTCTCTCTCTCTCTCTCTCTCTCTCTCTCTAAGAGAGAAACACATTTAAACAATCTGGAAGTTGAGAAATAAGTTCTGTGACTTTAAGACACAACTTTGGGAGGTGGGGGCGGCAGGTGGTGAGGTGGCTAAGGGCGCTGGACTCCCACATGGCCGATCGCGGTTTGAGTCCTGGACTTGGTGGCTTGCTTTCTCACTTTCCCTCTCTTTCTCTCTCACTCTGTCCCTCTCTGGTCAAATTAAAATAAATAAACAAACAATAAAAACAATTCTTTAAAAAAAAAGAATTATAAAAAAAAGACACAAGATTGGGGCCAGTAGGTGGCATGGTGGTTAAGGTGCTGGATTGTGGTTCAAGTCCTGGACCTGGAGGCTTGCTCTCTCACTTTCTCTCTCTCTTGCTCTCATTCTGTCCCTCTCTGGTCAAAAATGTAAAAATAAATAAATAAATAAATAAAGTAAATAAAATAGTTCTTGCAGCTGGCAGGTGGCGTAGTGATTGAGGTGCTGGGCTTCCACATGGCTGACCATGGTTCGAGTTCCAGATCTGGTGGCTTGCTTTCTCACTTTCTCTTTCTCTCTGTGAGAGAAAAATTAAAAATTAATAAAAATAATTAAAAATTAAAAATAATAGTGAACAATAAAATAAGTAATTCTTAAAAAATAAAATAAAATAATTCTTTAAAAAAAGATAGAAGAAAAAACAACTCCTGACATCAAACTTAATGGTAAAAGAATGAATATTAAAAAATAAAACGAAAAGATGCAAGATAGTATAGTGTTTAGGAGGATGGGCTCTGATGACGGGCCATCTGAGTTCGAATCCTAGCTCTGCTACCTCTTAGCTGTGTGACCTTGAGCACTTTACCTAGTGTCTCTGTACCTCGGTGTCTTCATCTACAAAAGGAGATAATGACGGTTCTGACAGCACAGTTGTTGTGGGGCTTAAATAACATAATCTCTGGAGCAGGTTTAGAGCACAACTCTCAGGAAACGCTGGCTGGCAATTATTTAGTAGCTACCCAGAGTGAGCAACCACAGCCCTGGGTTTCCATACCCGGATGGGAGTCTCCTTTGTTAACTTTGATCCTCCCAATCACCTCCCCCAGTTTTATTAAGGTTTCTTTTCTCTTCTCTCTTGTTCTGTGATAGGCCCTGTCCCCTGTCCAAGCCCATCTGCAACTGCACTGGGCCTCACATCCTCAGACCATCTGCAATTAGTAAGGAACCCCTTGCTCTCTGGCCCCTTCTGCCTTTGGAGTGCTCACCCTTTGGGTTGCCAAGCAGACAACTGCAGACACTGGCATCTAGTGCGGGGTCTGGTACAAGTGGACCTCAGGGATGTTGAGCGACGGCATGAACAAATGGATGGATGGGGGTGCTGGGTTTCTGTGGGCGTCAGATGTGTGAGTGCCCCAGGGCAGGGAGGCTCAGTGCAGGGCACAGCCTGCGTTAACCACCTGACTGCTTAATAAGCAGTTGTTGACTTGGCTAATGAAATAGAGATAATGAAGCCGTAAAATGTACCCCAGGCTGACCCGAGTGCAGCCACTCTCCTGCTTTCCTGTGAGTCATCGGGAGGACAGGGATCAGGGCTGAGAGGGAGATGGCCGTAAACTGGCTGAGCTGGCTGCAGACAACTTGACCCTGGCCATGACTCACTCCGTCCTGTGTGGGGTGAGAACTGGCCTCCAGAATCACACAGGTCTGAGTTCACGTCCCCGCACAGACTGTGACGGGCCCAGACCTTGCATAGGTTACACGCCGTCTTAGCCTGTTCCTCCTCCTCCCTCCCTGGAAATGGGACGCAGGTGTCACCCCAGGTTGCTGATGGTGGAGACAGTCCCCTGCCTGTGGAAAGCCTGCAGTCTCATGGAGAGAGGGTTATTGGCCTTATATTGTGCAAGTATTTTTTTAAAGGGTTTTTTGTTTGTTTGTTTGTTTGTTTTTCCTTAGGGTGTATGTGCTTGCCCCAGAGAGAGAGACACAGACAATGAGAGGAAAAGTGAGATGTCAACACCCCCAGGGGGCACGGACAGTCCCTTCCTCATTCTCCTCCTTGGATCTTGGGCATGTACGCACATGCGTCCAGCATTTCAAGCCACGGGGTCTGGGACTCGAACCTCTGTCGGCCTTGTGTTCAAAGACATTTTTGTCTTTAAGTTCCTCTTACAATGCTTGGAGGTACAGCACAGGGATGATTGGAGAAACAGACAAGAAATAGAAAGTAGCTTCCTGACCATACAGAGAGGTAGGGAAGAAATCTGGGTGGGAGCAAAGACTTGCTCATAAGGGAAGCTCTTTGGGTCATGAAGAAATAAAGGTTGAGAAGAAAAGATGGTGGGGAGGGGGAAGACAAGGAGAGAAATACTTCCTAATGTTTGGTTGAACTGGGAGGGAGGTGAGTGGTAGAATATTCAGCCTGGTGATCCAGAGAGGCAGTTAGTGGATGGGCATAAAAGACAGAATCGGGGCCAGCAGGTGGCGAGGCAGTTAAGATGCTGAACTCTCACGTGGCCAACCAGAGTTCGAGTCCTGAACTTGGCAGCTTGAGAATCATGCCAGGCGAGCGTGTGCGCCCAAGATTCTGAGAGGAGAAAGGAGGAGAAGGTTTGTGGCATGGCTATTCCCCCCGGGGGTGGCTTTTCACTTTCCCTCGCTCTCTTTCTGTCTCTCTCGGGTGAGTGCATGTTCCCTATGGTAAAAACTTAAAAACAAAAAAGTGAAAGATATGGAATGACCCCAGATCCTTGAATTTGCTGGATCTGGGTCCTGTAAGGGATTCAAGGCTTCTGCAGTTTTTCTGTTACTTTGTATCTTTGGTTTGTTTATTTTTTAGAGGTTTTTTGCCTTAAGGCATGTATGCTCACCTGGAGAAGGAGAGACACAGCAAGTCTGGCTACTGCAAGGGCCAAGGGCCTCTTTCCCCTCTCTGTGACACACAGAGGATGAAAAACTGCCCTGATGCGAGGCATCTCTGTGCTGTGTGTCCTGCAGGTGACAGGGCAGCTGTGGGCCATCTGGCTGACAGCATATCTCTGCTGTGTGAACTTGTCTGTATCTGCCAGTCATTGCTGAGTGAGTGAGTCTGAGCTGCGTTTTTCCTTTTCCTTTTTTTTAAATAATTAATTTTTATTTATTCATTCATTTATTCTAATTTGATCAGTGGGGGGCGGGGGGAGTGGGAAAGCAAGCCACCAGGTTTGGGATTAGAACTGTGGTTCGCCATGTGGGAGTGTCCAGCATCTTAACCACCATGTCACCTGCTGGCCCCATGAGCTGCGTTTTGCTGTGTGTCTGTGTGTGTGTGTGGGGTCTGTTTTATGTGCCTGCGTCTGAGTTGTTGGTCTGAGTTGTAGGTCTGAGTTGTACATGTCTTTGTCGTGAGGACTGAGGGACAGGGTTTCCTTGCCGTTGGCACTGGGTGCCTATAACAGGTACATGGCCAGTTCAGCCACGGTCTTAACCTAGGGGCCTTAGAGGAAGGCTTGAATAGTGACTTAAACTGTTGTCCCCAAGTGAATGGCCTCCTTTGGGCAATAATTAACTTGGCCGCTGTGAGAAGAATCCAGACTGTGGTGGGGAAGGGGTGGGGCTGCTCAGGGCCAGCCTCATTGCTGGAGGAAGGACGTCTGAAAGTCCTCTAGGCTTGAGTGCTGTCCACCCTGAGGTCAGTCACCTCGGCCCAGGGTGACTGGGTCAAAATATTTAGCAAACACGGAGGCACAGTACCTA
Source organism: Tupaia tana (assembly GCA_026018925.1). NCBI lineage: Eukaryota > Metazoa > Chordata > Mammalia > Scandentia > Tupaiidae > Tupaia > Tupaia tana. Next base: position 95,982,484 of record JAKSZU010000007.1, read on the forward strand.
CCGACCAATCAGAAGAGACACGAGCCGTGCTCTGAGTGGAGCTGTGGCTGGGCGGGGCATTCACTGCCTCTCTGATTGCCAAGCTATGGGGTATCTGGGAAGAGGGTCACTGGAGGGGCCCTGGGGCAGAGGGGCGGTGAAAGGGAGCCCAGGGGCTCAGGGCAGTGGCTGCGAACCTATCACGTTTCAGACGTGAGCAGTTGGTGGGTCATTCTGCCGTGGGAAGCTGACCCTCAGCCTGCCTTGGCCTCCAAACCGCTGGCAGGCCCAGTCCTGGGCACCCTCCCCTCCCGTTGGGAGAGTTGTGCCAGCTGCAGGAATGGGGGCACGAGTGATCCCAACTGCAGAGATTGCAATGACCTTGCCTGCTTTAAAAAAAGTTTATTATAAGGCACATGTGCTCACCAGAGAGAGACAGAGAGAGAGAGAGAGAGAGAGAGAGAGAGAGAGAGAGAAGGGGGATGACCCGAGAGACAGAGAGAGAGAGAGAGAGAGAGAGAGAGAGAGAAGGGGGGTGACCAGAGAGACAGAGAGAGAGAGAGAGAGAAAGGGGATGACCAGAGAGACAGAGAGAGAGAGAGAGAGAAGGGGGATGACCAGAGAGACAGAGAGAGAGAGAGAAAGAAGGGGGATGACCACACCGCAATCCTTCTCCTCCACTCTTCTCTCAGGATTTTGGGCATGCACACACACGCACCTGGCATGTTTTTCAAGCCAGAGAGTCCAGGACTCTAGTAGTGCAGTCGGCCATATGGGATCCAGGCGCCTCACCACCACACCAGCAGCTGGCCCCTGCTGGCGGTCTACTTTAATGTGGGAATGGACTCCTTCCTGATCAGCTGTGATCTGATTTTCACTGAAGGGGTGGGTGGGGGGAGCCAGGGGAGGTGTTAGTGGAGGTTTTGGGGAGAGAGAAACTCTCTTCCCCGAAGAATAATGGTGAAGGGTGACAGAGTTGTGAACTGAAACCAATGGCTGGACTCAGGCCCAGATGCAGAATAAGCCTCACCCCCAGAAATGAAATCGCCATCCCACTCTGAAAAGTGAATACCTCAGTTTCCTGAGGCCTGGCTCCTGCTTCTCTAACGGGCTCCTTCCCTGCGGAGTCCCTCCGACAGCAGGATGGGCCCTGGAGGGGAGATCGTCCCTTCTGCACACACTAACTGTAGTGTCCAGCTCCAACAGTGTCACACCTTTTATTACAAAAACCAATAACTTACTTCAGTTCTGTCCAAGGTCAGTAGGACTTCTGGCCCAATGACCAGTCAAGGTTCCATCCCTGTTCCAAGAGGGGATAGCAGTCTTGGCCCAAATGTTCTGGGGACCACCAAGGGCCTGCCAGACAGCTGAGGCACCCGGAGCAGCCCAGGGAAGTCGGACAGCTGTGGCTGACTTGGGGCTGCTCCTGGGAACCAGGTGCTGTCAGTATGGGCCCACCCCGTCAGGAGCCTGGGGCCATCTCTGGGCGCAGCCAGGCTCCATCAGCACTGCCAGCCTCTGCCGTCTCCAGCTGATCTCTGCCTGGCCAGAGCAGGTCACCTCAGCAAAAGCATGTCTTCAAGAAGGCCCACGATGTCGACGTCCCCGACGATAGGGCGGAAGAAGAGGTCGCTAAGCAGGCTGGTCGGGATGGACCTGAGGGTGCTGGCGGTGAGGAGGACACGGGCCAGACGAGCTTGACCCACTGGGCACCAGGGCTCCAGGATGTCACACAGTGCCCAGTGAGCCTCCTGCTGTAGGTGCCCAATGTGGGCAGAGGCATGGAGGCCTGGCACGTCTGTGGACAGAGGACAAAGAAGGCTGGTAAGTGTCCCGCTCCCACCAATGGATGAGACTGGTCCCAGATCGGAGGTCTGCAGCAAAGCCTGGAGGCTCCACTGCTACCTTCTTCATTGATTCTTTTTTTTTTTTTTTGAGAGGTTTTCGCTATAGGGCGCGTGCGCTCGCCAGACAGACAGAGAGAGACAGAGAGATAGAAAGCGAGAAATCACCCTCCAGAGGGGATGGTCACGCCGCAATCCCTTCTCCTCCATTCTCCTCTCGGGATCTTGGGCCCGCACGCACACGCGCCTGGCATGTTTTAAGCCAACGGTCCGGGACGCGAACCGCAGTCGACTACATGGGAGTTCAGTGACATAGCCATTACGCTAACTGCTGGTCCCAATTGATTCTTTATCATTCTGTTTATCTACTCACTTATGGAGAGGCACTATGCTATCAGGGTTGAGTGAGGGGCTGGCTGGAGCTGAATCCCAACACTATCACTGTGAGCTGGTGACTTTGTCGCTGCCTCGTAAGGGTGGCCTCATCTCTGTGCCTCAGTGTCTCCGTGGGTGAGTGGGGATATTAGCCATAGCTATCGCCTAGGCTTGTCCGAGGTTTACGTGAGCTCGTACACGTGAAAGCCTAGACGACGAGCCACCGTAAGGTGAGTGCAGTGTGAGTGTTCACTACGTCGGCGTGAATCACGGCAGTCGGGGCTGCACTTACCCACAGCATGAGGGGCTTCTGTGAGGAACTCTAGCCTCAGATACTCTCCACATTACGGAGAGTGCTCGTCTACGGTTCTCTGTGGTTTCCCCGCTGAACTTCGCAGTGCCTCCCTCCCCGGCCTCCGCACACCTTTCATCCCCTCTCCTTTATGTGGCCCTTCACAGCAGTTTCACCTGTGTTGCCCCTCCTGCCACACTCCTGCTGTCCCAGGGCTCAGGGCACATTTCTCAGGCCCAGTGGCAAGGTGTCCCAAGTGCATAGTCCTGTGTCCCCATCCCCACTCTGTCCCTGCCTGTGTGACCTGACACTTGCTGCTCAGCCTCTCGGCACATCTGTGAAATGGCTATTTGATGAAAACGAGGACTCGGAGACAACGAATGTCACGCCCTTGGAAGGGACCTCTCTTGCTGGACCTGGCCCCCCTCCCAGCCTTGGCCCCCACTGAAGTGTCCAGGAGCTCACCAGGGTTGAAGAGCACAGTTCCTTTCAGGCAGGCATATTCCTTGGGGCTCAGCTCCAGATTCCAGAAGGATTCCAGACAGCACTGGAGCCGCTGCACGGCGGCCAGTGAGGGCTGTGGTCTGTCAGGCCGGCCTCTGCCCCTGCTGCCGCTGGGTTCCTCCAGCAGGATCTTCTTGAGGATGCTGGGCACTGGGGCCTCAGCCACCTCGAAGGTCACAGTGTCTTGGGCTAACCCAAGCAGGAAGAGGGGTCCCCAGTTGCCTTGCAGCAGCTGCCGCTGATCCTGGGGCATCAGGTGGCAGAAGGATGGCAGGTTCCTAAGGAAGGCCACCATCTTGGCCAGAACGTCCAGGGCCTCCCGGCAGGTGCGGTCAGGGGCACACAGGCGGACGGGCCGGTGCTGCCTGCATAGGCAGCGGCTGCGGGGAGAAGGCACAGAGGGCCTGGCCCTGGCGCTGGGGCTGAGAAGTGCGTACAGAATGGCCGGGCGGCCTGCAGCGCCCTGGCATGGGCAGGCCTCTGGTAGGCTGGAACTCATGGTTGAGGATCTGCTTCTACTTCCTCTCAGCTCTGTGGCCTTCTGCTCTGCACTGCAGGTGCTATTTATATCTTCAAAGGGCGGGTGGGAGGAATGGCCTGACAACCTTGACTCCAGAAGTCATGTTCATTGAAAAAAAAAAAAACAACGCATGGGCTGACCCCAGCAGAACTGGTGGGGAAGTGGTGGGGGAGGGGGCTTTGGTAGCGCCACGTGGCACTGATAGCACTTTAGTCAATGAAGTGGCTGGTGCAGCGCTCAGGGCCGCCTGCCACCTGCCCAGCTGGCCCTTATCGAGTGACTCAAGTGAATAAATAGGGTCATTAACCCAGGCTGTACCAGGGCACCAAGGTCTCAGGTGCACGATCAGCAGGTGGCTATGGCAGGCGGCCCTCCTGGTGCCCATGGCTGTGCGTGCATCAGGCCAGGGCTCTCTAAGCTGGGCAGCCAGCCCAGAGCTGGACAGGCCTTGAATGCAAGGCCCAGCCTGGAAGTGCCTTATCGCAGGCTTGTTTGTCTAACCTTGGTGCTTTGCTCCTCTGGTTGGGAAGGAGCAGGCTGCAGGGAAGGGAGCCAGGACCCTGGGAGGCTGGGGGACTTTGCCCTCTGTGCAGCCTAGGTGGCCCCATCCTCTGACTCCAGGTCTGGGGGCTCTGCAGGAATAAGGTCCTTCAGAATCACTGGACCCCAGTCTGGATGCCCTCAGCTCCTGAAAGGCTGTTTGTGGAGAAGTCTTTACGGAATGACTGTGAAATATGGCAGTCATCTACTGAGTACCTACTATGCATCAGGCCTGTTCCACTCCGACACTGAGAGCTTCTCTGTGAGGCCACATTCTTATTTTGTGGAACGAAGGAAGTGAAATGACTTACCGAAGACTGTCCTGCCAAGAGAGGACAGAGCCCAGGCCTGTGTGACTCCGAAGTCCTTCTTTATTCCTGTGGACACACGGGGCCAACTGTGTGGCCAGAGCCACAGCTAGCCGGGCCCCTGCCTTGCTAAGGTTGCTGATCTCAGCCACGTGGTCCTGCTGGCCAGGACATCCATCGCAGTGGCTGGTGCGAGGTGTGACGGTGGGAAGGACCTCAGTTGTGTCATGTCCTTGGGCCTTGGCTGGCTTAGCCTGACAAGACTCATGCTGCCACACTGTTGAGCAGCCTGGTGTCCTGGTGGCAGACAGAGGTGCTGGCATCACCAGCACTGGCATCTGGCCCTGGCCCATCACTTTCTAGTTGTGTGACTTTGAGCCGATCCCTAAACCTCGGTGAACCTCCGGCGTTGCATCTAGGAAAATAATGCCCACCTCAGGGCTGCCATGAGGACAGAGCAAGGTGCTGGATGTCGATTTCCAAGCAGTTGCTGGTGTCCAGCAAGGGGGTGTTGCTCCCCACTGTGCTCTACCTAACAAACAAAGCACCAGCAAATGCACACTTTTTCTTTAATTCGATTGTGAATAAACTTTGTTTTTCTTTTATTGGAGAGATTTTTGCTATAGGGTGCGTGCACTCACCAGAAAGACAGAGACAGACAGAGAGACAGAAAGTGAGAAATCACCCCCCAGGGGGGATGGCCACACCGCAATCCCTTCTCCTCCGTTCTCCTCTTGGGATCTTGGGCACACACACACACACGCGCCCAACGTGTGTTTAAGCCACCGGGTCCAGGACTCGAACCACGGTCGGCTACATGGGAGTCCAGTAACATAGCCATTATGTCAACTGCTGGTCCATAACCTTTTTTTTTTTTTTAATGACGGTGTATACATGTACACATATGAGAGACAGAGAGAGGCAGAGAACCAACCTCCATAGCCTCATCATGCCTTAAACCCCTTTCCCCAGTCCTCTAGCCCCTCAGAACCCTGGAGATGCCAGCGTTTGGGGCACTCATGTTACCACTGCGCCTTGATCATTATGGCTGTCCTTTGATTGAGAACAATTGTGGGAGGCTGCGCACCAGTGAGTCTGCCGAGGTTTCTCAGAGAACAATTGCCATGATTGGTTTCCTCAAAAAACCTGGCCTTCGAAACCTTGCTCTGATTGGCCACTAGAATCCCTCAGATTTGCATATCCGGCACCTCTTGATTGGTCCAAAAGCAACCAATCATAACCCACCGTTTACAACCAATCATAACCCACCTTTTACCATCCTTCATTCAACCAATCATGGCCCACCAGCATGTATATAACCACTGATGCCTGGCCCACTATAGCCAGACAACCAGGAAGACAACGAAGATGGCACAGAAAACCAGGAAGACGACGACCCTGGAGAGCCTGAAGAGCTGAAACACCACACAGTCTCCAGACGACCCTGAAGAGTTGTAACACTACATCGTCTCCGGACGACCCTGAAGAGTTGTGACACCGCATCGTCTCCGTGCTGCTCACAACAGACGACGCGACCCTAAAGAGTTGTAACACTGCGTCGTCTCTGTCGTCGTCTCTGTGCTGTACTGTGATGCCCACAATAAACAGACGACACCGAAGACACTGTGTCGTCTTCGTGCGTCTCCGTGCTGTGACACTGCACCGCTTGTCCCAGCTCTCACTCCTTCCCTCAGGAAACCTGTTCGACTGTCCCCCCGGGTCAGGACACGTGGCACCTGAACCGGGTGGGGACACATGGCGCTCGAACAAGGGACCTGAGTATGAAGGATCCAGGGAAGAGCACCCGAGGAGGGGACGGCAGAGAATCGTCCGAGGAGGAGACGGCAGAGAATCATCCCGGTGAGTAACAAAGATTGCTTACTTATAAGTAATAAGGGTAATAATGGGACAAATAATAAGGGTAATAATGGGACAAGAGCTTAGTCAGCACGAACAAGAGCTTAGGCAGCACGAACAAAAGCTTAGTCAGCACGAATTATTTGTTCAGGGCTTGAAAGAAGCCCTCAAGACACGGGGAGTTAAGATTAAGATTAAGCAGTTGCTCTCCTTTTTTGATTTCTTAAAAGAAGTTTGTCCATGGTTCCCTCAAGAAGGAACCATAGATGAGAAAATGTGGAAAAGAGTATGGGACGCTTTAAAAGATTATTATACCACATTCGGCCCAGAGAAAGTTCCCGTGACTACTTCTTCGTACTGGAACTTAATAGATGAAATTCTCAGGCTCCGCACCAGTGACCCAAAAATTGTCACTATGGTCACTAAGGGAGAGCAGATCATGCAAAATGATCAACCCCAGGAGGAGGCTATAGCTGCCTCAGATCTAACCAAGGATTCTAAAATTGAAAAAGAACAGGGAGAGGATCTTATTTCCCTAGATAGTGAGGAAGAAGTTAAAAGCCCTGAAGGCGAGACAAAACCCCAAAAATCCAAAAAACTAAAAAATAAAAACAACCTTAAGTCTCTACAAGAGCCAAAGAAAAACGAGTCAAAAACTGAGTCAGTTTTTTGGACAATGTGCTGCTGTTTATCATATTTCTATATGGTCTCTGCTTCGGGTGGTTATGTGTTTATCATCAACCTTATTCCACTGCATGTGTTTGTGTTGTTACTGATGCAGAGAAATAGCAAAAATGTCTACATAGCATATAGCATTTTCTACATTGTGGGTTTAATATTATCCATGCAGATACCTTTTGTACCACAATTAGAGAAACTAAAAACCAGTACAGACAAAGAAACAAAACTAGTTCAGGGATCACACACGACAGACTGTGAGACATTCCCTGTTATGGAAACTACAGATCCCCAAGGACAGGTTTGGCGCCGTCACAGCAGGTTTATGGTAAAAGAGATTAAGGCGGCAGTCGCCCAATATGGAGCTACTGCTCTGTATACCTTAGCTATAGTTGAAGCTATCACTGAGGGCTGGCTCACACTGTCTGACTGGCAAACATTAGCCCGAGCTATCCTTCTTAAATCTCAAAACTCTCAGCCTTTATGTTCCCCTAACCGTAGCTACAGCTGTTGGCTCCACTGGCTTGGGTTATTACGCCAAGTCACTGAGGGTCTTATCAGACCAACTAGATTCCCCGGCTGAGGTGGTTCTTCAAAATAGACGAGGTTTAAATCTCCTCCTGGCAGAACAGGGAGGTCTCTGTCTTGCTTTACAGGAACACTGCCTTTACGCCAACAAGTCCGGCATCGTTTGTGACAACATACATCAACTCTAACAATCTCTCCAACAACGTAGAATGGTCTGCCTGGAACGGTCTCCTCCCTTTCCTACTCCCCCTCCTTGGCCCATTTATTGGCTTTTTGATTGTTTGCTCACTAGGACCTGTTATATTTAACAGGCGCATGTCATTCCTCAAACAGCAAATTGACTCGCTTATGGAAGACCAATACCTCTATACTGGTCTCGCCTGAGGCGCTGAATCGGTTAGCCAAAGACGGGTAAGAGAGTCTGATGAACCCAATAACTGTTCAGTCCTTCCACCTCAGATGGGAGGCCCATCATAGCTATGGGACTCTCCAATGACGGGTAAGAATGGACTTATGGTTCCATAAACGACTCCAACCTAAGACAGGCATGATTCCCCCAGGCCTTTACCTCATCTCTCAAATTAAAACAGAGAAGGGGGATATGTGGGAGGCTGCGCACCAGCGAGTCTGCCGAGGTTTCTCAGAGAGCAAACAATTGCCATGATTGGTTCCCTCAAAAAACCTGACCTTCGAAACCTTGCTCTGATTGGCCACTAGAATCCCTCAGATTTGCATATCCGGCACCTCATTATTGGTCCATAAGCAACCAATCGTAACCCACTGTTTACAACCAATCACGGCCCACCGTTTACAACCAATCATAACCCACTTTTTACGATCCTTCATTCAACCAATCACGGCCCACCAGTGTGTATATAACCACCGATGCCTGGCCCACAATAGCCAGACAACCAGGAAGACAATGAAGATGGCCCAGAAGACCAGGAAGACGACGACCCTGGAGAGCCTGAAGAGCTCAAACACCACGCAGTCTCCAGACGACCCTGAAGAGTTGTAACACTACATCGTCTCCGGACGACCCTGAAGAGCTGTGACACCGCGTCGTCTCAGTGCTGCTCACAACAGACGTCGCGACCCTAAAGAGTTGTAACACTGTGTCATCTCCGTGCTGTACCGTGATGCCCACAATAAACAGATGACACTGAAGACACTGTGTCGTCTCCATGCATCTCCATGCTGTGACACTGCACCGCTTGTCCTGGCTCTCACTCCTTCCCTCAGGAAACCTGTTTGACTGTCCCCCTGGGTCAGGACACGTGGCACCCAAACCGGGTCGGGACAATCTTTTTTTTTTTTTTTTTTAACTGCCAGAGAGTGTCTCCACGTACCAGAAAGACACAGAGAAAGAGGGGGAGAAAGCACCCCCTACAATGGTGCCTGGCCATGGTGCAATCCTTTCTGCTCCATTTTTTATTTATTTCTTTTTTCTATTTTATATAAACACAATTGTCTGGGTTTATTCACCAGTAGGCCCTCCCTCTTCTCCCTGCCTGCTGCCATGTGCCCTTCCACACTGAGTGGGGAGACTCCTCTGGCCTCCTCAGCTGCAGTCTCCTTAGAGTTTAGTGAAGAGGGCCGGCAGCCAGTAGTGGGCCTCCCCTGAGGCCTGCAGGTAGCAGGCCAGCCTTTCCTTCTGCAGGTGTTCCAGCACATGCTGAGCTCACTCATATCCCACTTAAGACTAGCTTAGAGGGGCCGGCAGGTGGCGTGGTGGTTAAGGGCGCTGGACTCCCACTATGGCTGACCGAGGTTTGAGTCCCAGACCTGGCAGCTTGCTTTCTCACTCCCACGCTCTCTCCATCCCTCTCTGGTTAAATTTAAAAAATAAATAATAAATAAACTTAAATACATTTTTAAAAAAAGACTAGCTTAGAGTTTACTGACAGTCCTGTGGCATTCCTCTCTGCCAGCTGCAGTGCCACAGTGAGACGCACACTGAGCTCAGCCAGGACAGACTGACGAGGAAAGTGCCGCCCACAGGGGTGAGGCCAGGCCAATGCTGAGTGCCTTCAGTGTCTAAGCAGCTCTGATCAGGTCACCTCGACTGACATCCCGAGCAAACTTGCCCCTTCCTTTTAGCACCTGTTGATAGAGCTCCTCCAATGTTATCAGTCCTCCCCATTCCAGAGCTTCAGGGCCAGGCACACTTCCACCGTCTGGACACCCAGCTCATAATAGAAGTCCCCAACACCCAGCATCTTAGACCAAAGTCTTTTTCCAGAGGCCAGAGGATCCACCCCAATGGTTGCTCACAGCCTTGAACTGCACTTGAAACTCAGGAATCTTCCGGACCTCCTGGTGTGCTTGCTGGCAGATTTCTCCAGGATGGTCTTCCTTCTTTCCTTCCTTCCTTCCTTCCTTCCTTCCTTCCTTCCTTCCTTCCTTCCTTCCTTTCTTTGGAGAGGTTTTTGCTATAGGGCGCGTGTGCTCGCCAGAGAGACCCAGAGACAGAGAGACAGAAAGCGAGAAATCACCCCCCAGGGGGGATGGCCACGCTGCAATCCCTTTTCCTCCAGTCTCCTCTCGGCACACACACATGCCCGGCGTGAGTTTTAAGCCACCGGGTCCGGACGTGAACCACGGTCGACTACATGGGAGTCCAGTGACATAGCCATTACGCTAACTGCTAGTCCTCAGGATGGTCTTGAACATGTCCAACTGCTTTGATATCTGAGCCAGGTGGTCCTCAGCTAAGACAGCCCCTTGTTCCTTATACTTTGCCCCGGCAAGCTTCTTTCTGGCGATGGCACCAGCCCCCAGCCTGCAGCAGTGCATTGCTACTTTTGGGCCCACAGGCCGCCTCGCTGCCCGGACCCCAGGTCTCCATGTCTGGGACTCCACTGCTCACTCCCAACATGGCCCTTCTCCTCCATTTCTCCATCCTGTTGGGATTTGGAGCATGCATTCACAAACCTGGTATGTTTTTTCTTTTCTTCTCTCTCTCTCTTTTTTTTTTGAGAGTTTATTTTTATTTTTATTTCTTTGCTATAGGGCATGTGCACTCGCCAGAAAGAGAGAGAGACAGACAGATAGAAAGTGAGAAATCACCCCCCGGGGGGATGGCCGTGCCGCAATCCCTTCTCCTCCATTCTCCTCTTGGGATCGTGGGCACGCATGCACACACGCCTGGTGTGAGTTTAAGCCACTGGATCCAGGTCTCAAACCATGGTCAACTACATAGGAGTCCAGCGACATAGCCATTACTCTAACTGCTGGTCCCATCTTTTTTAAAAAAAATTATTTAAATTTATTTATTTACATTAATTCACTATACATCATTACAGCATACAAAATGACATTTTCCATCCAGAATACACTATATATTGGCTCAATCAAGTATATCAACATATGTGTTGTCGTCAAATTATTTTCCATTTCTCGTTTTCTGTATACTTTGCTTTTTTCCCATCCTTGATTCCCTCTCTCTCACCCTCTGCCATGTCACACCGTCCTCCCACACTGTCTCTGGTATCCATGGTTGTTTTCTATGCCTTCCCATTTTATTGACTCGCTAAATAACTTAATTAATCTAAATATTTTCAGTAGCAAGTGCAGCTGATATATACATATCCATGAACACAAGTCTGACTTTAGGCATAAACCAGTCGACTGCAGTTCGTGTCCCGGACCCGGTAGCTTAAAACTCACGCCGGGCGCGTGTGCGTGTGTGCCCAAGATATCTAGAGGAGAATGGAGGAGAAGGGATTGTGGCGTGGCCATCCCTCCTGGGGGGTGTTTTCTCGCTTTCTGTCTTTCTGTCTCTTTCTGTCTGTCTGGTGAGCGCACACACCCTATAGCAAAAACCTCTCCCCCCAAAAAATATTAATTTACATTCATCCCCTAAGCAGCATCACAGCATACAAAATGTGGTTTCCCATCCAGAATATACTGCATAGTGGCTTAATCATACATGTCATCATCAATAATTTTCCATTTCTGGGACCAGCAGTTAGCGTAATGGCTATGTCGCTGGACTCCCATGTAGACAATCACGGTTCGAGTCCCGAACCCGGTGGCTTAAACTCACGCTGGGCGCATGTGTGTGCATGCCCAAGATCCTGAGAGGAGAACGGGGGAGAAGGGATTGCGGCATGGCCATCGCCCCTGGGGGGGTGATTTCTCGCTTTGTATCTCTCTCTCTCTGTCTTTCTGGTGAGCGCACGCACCCTATAGCAAAAACCTCTAAAAATTTTTTTTCCATTTCTAGTTTTATATATATATACATATATATATATATATATATATATATGTATATATATCCCTATGTCTGACCCTCTGCCCTTTCCCACCCTCTTCTCACACTATCTCTGGTGTCTACAGTCATCTTCTGAGGGAGGCTGCGCAACAGCGAGTCTGCCGAGGTTTCTCAGCAAACAATTGCCATGATTGGCCACTAGAATCCCTCAGATTTGCATATCCGGCACCTCATGATTGGTCCAAAAGCAACCAGTCGTAACCCACCGTTTACAACCAATCACGGCCCACTCTTTACAAACAATCACGGCCCACCCTTTACAACCAATCATAACCACCCTTTACGATCCACCAACGTGTATATAACCACCATGCCTGGCACACAATAGCCAGACGACCAGGAAGACAACAAAGACGACACAGACAACCAGGAAGACAACGAAGACGACACAGAAGACCAGGAAGACGAAGACCCTGGAGAGCCTGAGGAGCTGAAACACCGCACAGTCTCCAGACGACCCTGAAGAGCTGTAACACTACATCGTCTCCAGACGACCCTGAAGAGCTGTGACACCGCGTCGTCTCCCTGCTGTACCGTGCTGCCCACAATAAACAGACGACACTGTGTCGTTTCCGAGCTGTGACACTGTGCCACTTGTTCCGGCTCTCACTCCTTCCCTCAGGAAACCTGTTCGACTGTCCCCCCGGGTTGGGACACGTGGCGCCCGAACCAGGTCAGGACAATCTTCCATTCCTCCCCCCCCCCACATTTTATTGATCACACAATTTTTTAAATAATCTAACTACTTTCAATAGCAAGTTCAGCTGATAATTTCAAGAAAAGCAGTTTTGAAATGGTAAGAAACTTTGCTTAAAACTTAAAGCCAGGAAACAAGTTAGTATTCTGTTCAAATAGTAGATACATGAACATATCGACAGCTCAATCTAGGACAAAAACCCTTAAAACCTGGACAATAGGGACCAGCAGTTAGTGTAATGGCTATGTTGCTGGACTCCTATATAGTGGACTGCGGTTCCAGTCCTGGACCTGGTGGCTTGAAACTCACACTGGGTGCATGTGCGTGTGTGCCCAAGATTCTGAGAGGAGAATGGAGGAAAAGGGATTGTGGCATGGCCATCCCCCGCAGGATGGTGATTTCTTACTTTCTGTCTCTCTGTCTCTGTCTGTCTGGCGAGTGCACATGCCCTATAACAAAAACCTGTGAAAAACAAACAAAAAATGGACAACAAAGCCTAGAAGAAAAGAGGCAATATTTTTCAAGCTGCTGGGCTGGGATTTGAACTGCAATTGTTCATGTTGGGTGCGGCTCCTTTAGCCACCATGGGTCTGAATAACTTTTTTGTTTTGTTTTGCTTTTAGAACTTTATTTAGGGGAAAAAAAAAAGTCCAGGTCCCAGTGACCCAGTACCCCTCCCTCGACTCTGGCCACAATTTAAATAAATTATATGTTCAATTTTATCTATCATCATCTTTATTATTTTTTTAGAGAGATTTTTGCTATAGGGTGTGTGCACTTGCAAGAGAGACAGAGAGAGACAGAAAGCAAGAAATCACTCTGGGGCAGGGGTGGCCACACCATAATCCCTTCTCCTTCATTCCCCTCTTAGGATTTTGGGCCCACACGCACATATACCCAGAGTAAGTTTTATTTATTTATTTATTTATTTATTTATTTAATGCCTCAGGTTTATTCGTAGACACAGCACAGGAGGACACCAGCCCCCCCCACCCCCCACCCCGAGAGCAGCCCGGGGGTCACCAGTCCTTCTGTCCTTATACTGGCAGAGGCCTCTACTATGGAGGTTTTTGGGGGCCTGGACACCTCTGGGAGCCTGAGCTGGAACTGAAGACGGAGTTGCAGCTGAGGCCTGGGCCTTGGTCTGGGTCTTGGTCTGAGTCTTGGCCTTGTTGCACCATCCAGCTGCTCCAACTTCCAGGCCACGTTCGAGAGAGCCTGAGGTCCTTGGCGTTACAGGCCCGAGCACGTTTCCCGAGCTTAGGGTGGGCAATGTAGGCAAGACGACTGAGCTTGCGGCTTCTGCCCTTCGGGACACCCTTCTGAACCTCCTTGGGCTTTGCAGGGCCTTGATGGCCTCCGCTCACGCACTCAGGGCCTTGGCGTTGTTGGCCTGCCTCTTCTTCAGACCCTTCCTGTTGTGCTTCTTGGCAAAGCGCATGTTCCTCAGGAACTTGGGGTCCACCCCTTTGAGAGAGTCATATTTTTGTGATCGAGGTTTCTTGATGCCATTTCTATGCCATTTTCGGGACTGGTTGTGTGTGGCGTGGTTCTTGAACTTGGCCATTTCTGCACCGAAACCTGTGGCCACCGAGTGGCCTAGGACTGGAAGAGCCAGAGTGAGTTTTAAACTGCTGGGTCCGGGACTCAACTGTGGTTGATTACGTGGGAGTCCAGTGATGTAACCATTAAGACATCTGTTGGTCCCTAATTTTTATTTTTCTTAGGAGATTTTTGCTATAGGGCATGTGTGCTTTCCAGAAAGACAGAGACCAAAAGTGAGAAATCACCCCCTGGGGGACATGGCCACACCGCAATCCCTTCTTCTCTATTCTCCTCTCAGGATTTTGGGCACACATGCACAAGTGCCTAGTGTGAGTTTAAAGCCGCTGGGTTGGGACTCGAACCGCTGATGTAACCATTATGCCATCTGCTGGTCCCGAATATCATTTTTCTTCAATTTGCTACAAGGCACGTGCACTCACCAGCGGGGGAGAGAGAGGGAAAGTAAGAAAACAAGTTGCCAGGTCAGAGACTCAAGACAGAGGTTAGCCATGTGGGAGTCCAGGGCCTCAACTGCCACACCATCTGCTTCCCCCTCCCCCATCTGTCGGAGAGATGAACTTAGGGACAGAGTTGGGGGGGGGACAGGAGGTTCCAGTGGGGTGGGAGTAGAGCCCATTAGATGAACTTAGAGACAGAGTTGGAGGAGGGGACAGGAGGTTCCAGTGGGGTGGGAGTAGAGCCCATTACAGCCTCCGCAGTGCCTGCTTCTTTTCCATCTTTTTCTTGGCTCCTGGTTTCTTTTTTCTTTTCTTTTCTTTTTTTTTTTTGGAGAGGTTTTCGCTATAGGGCGCTTGCACTCGCCAGACAGACAGAGAGAGACATAGAGACAGAAAGCGAGAAATCACCCCCCAGGGGGGATGGCCATGCTGCAATCCCTTCTCCTCTGTTCTCCTCTCGGGATCTTGGGCACACACGCACACGCGACCGGCGTGAGTTTTAAGCCACCGGGTCTGGGACGCAAACCACGGTCGACTACGTGTGAGTCCACTGACATAGCCATTATGCTAACTGCTGGTTCCCGGCTCCTGGTTTCTTATTGCAGTTGCCTGTGTATTTCTTGGGACCATCTGCCCCTGCTGGGACCCTTGCAGCCATGGGTCAATGACAGATGGAGAGAGAGAGAGAGGAGAAAGGAAAGACAGAGAGCACCCCCCTCTCCCATGGAACATAGCCACATTGCAATCTCTTCTCCACCTCTCCCTGCTTTTGGGATTTGGGGCACAGACCTGCACACACCTGGCATGTTTTATAAGCCACTGGGTCTGGGACTCGAACTGTGCAGTATGCCATGTGAAATCCAGCTGCTCCAACCTCCAGGCCACGTGCTGGCCCAGAGCGGGGGATCCTAACTGCAGTCCCCTGCGGGATCCAGGAGTGCATTACTGCTGCTCCATGGAGCTAACTACCTTTGTCCCCCAACAGGCTCTCTACCTCATGATATCCAGCGCCTCAGCCAGTCTGGATCATGGGCACACATGTGCCAGGGAGGCTCCAGATCTGAACTGACAACCTTCCCATACTGGCTTTCCTTACTGCTACACCACCATTTAGCACCCCCTGACCGCAAATCTTTAAAATGGTGAGGAATATCCAGAAGTGCATGTTAATTTTATGAATTCTGAACCTTGTACAATTTGGAGGGCCCTACTCTCTTTACTTCTACGAGAGCAGAGAGGCAAGCAGGTGCTGTAGTGGTTAAGATGTTGGACTCCCACATGCTGACTGCAGTTCTAGTCCTGGAACCGCCGTCTTGAGAATCACACTGGGCATGTGTGTGTCCAAAATCCCAGGAGGAGAATGGAGAAGGGGTTGCTGCATAGTCATCTGCCCTGGGGGGGTGATTTCCCACTTTCCCTCTCACTGCCTCTCTCCAAAGAGCACACGTGCCCTATGGCAAAAACCTTTAATTTAATTTAAAAAAAAAAAAGAAGAAGAGAGTAGAAAATCAGGTATAAAACTGAATTTTTTTTCTTTTTCTAGAGAGGTTTTTTTTTGCTATAGGGCAAGTGCGCTCTCCAGGAAGACAGAGAGAGACAGAGAAACAGAAAGGGAGAAATCACCCCCCAGGGGGATGAGCACGCCGCAATCCCTTCTCCTCCATTCTCCTCTCGGGATCATGGGCACGCACGCACATGCGTCCAACGTGAGTTTAAGCCACCAGGTCCGGGACTCGAACCGCGGTCGACTACGTGAGAGTCCAGTGACATAGTCATTACACTAACTGCTGGTCCCTAAAACTGAATATTTAAGGGCTGGCAGGTGGCATGGTGGTTAAGGGCGCTGGACTCCCACATAGCTGACTGTGGTTTGAGTCCCAGACCAGGAGGTTTGCCTTCTCTCTCTTCTTTCTCTCTTTCTCACTCTCACTCTTTCCCTCTCTGGTTAAAATAAATGAACTAATAAATAAACTAAAAATAAATAAATAACTTTCTTAAAAAAATAAATAACTTTCTTAAAATAAAAACCTATTTAAAGTGAGAATCTGATCAATACAGATTACAAGTTAAAATATGATGACAGAAATCACAAATGTTACAAATCTCTGACTATATTTGCCTATTTAGCTGCATGCTCTTTGCTCACCTCGTCACATGTCGGTAACTTATTTATTTATAAAATGTATGCATTTATTACTTCTATGAGCAGAAGACAGAGCAACAGAGATAGGCACCACCAGCAGGGTACCAACACTGCAATCCCCTCTTAGCTCCAGTCAGCTACAATTCCAGCCATGAGGTCTGGAGTGCACAGGGAGAGCTCTCAGTACAAACCTGGACTCTCCCCATGTGGGTCAGCCTCACAGAGCATCTTGTTTTACTGCTGTATCACTGTCCAACTCCTTATTTTTATTTTGAAACCATCATAAATCATGGGACCAGCAGTTGGCATAACGGCTATGTTGCTGGACTCCCATATAGTCGACCCCAGTTCAAGTCCCAGACCTGGTGGCTTAAACTCACGCTGGGCGCGTGTGCGCGCGTGCCCAAGATCCCGAGAGGAGAATGGAGGAGAAGGGGTTGCGGGCGTGGCCATTCCCCCTGGGGGGTGATTTCTCGCTGTCTGTCTCTCTGTCTCTTTCTGTCTGTCTGCCGAGTGCACGCGCCCTGTAGCAAAAACCTCTCCCCCACAAAAAAAAGAAAGGAGCAGGAGCAAAGTTTGTCCCTTTTTAATATCCAACCCCATCATATTTGAGTCCAGGGCTTTCTAGAAGGCTCCAAAACGCACCTGGTGACCATAGCAACTCAGGCCAAACTCCCGGGTCCTCGGCTCCGCCCACCCTCTCACGAACGTGCTCAATGATTGGCTCAGCAAGCTGACCAATGGTTGGCGAAGAGGGCTGTTTGCCGCGCGGTCAGTGGCCGCAGCCCGGGCTGGAGGCGGGAAGAGAGGGGAGAAGGCGGGCCTGGGCGGCCGGGCGCGTGCGTGTTTCCGGCTCCGCTGCGGAAGGCAGGCGACTGGATCCGTTGGGCACGGTGCTGCACGAAGGGGAGCGAGGACGCTAGTGCAGAACTTGGAGCACGGTCGGGCCTGGCGCGATGGGCGGGGAGCAGGAGGAGGAGCGGTTCGACGGCATGTTGCTGGCCATGGCTCAGCAACACGAAGGCGGCGTGCAGGAGGTAATGGCCCACGCGGCGCCGGCGGGGCCTGGCCCAGCGGTAGCCGCCCGCCCGGCAGCCCTCGCCACGTTCCCTGCGCCCTTCTGTGCCTTCGGTGGTCCTCGCGGGCTTCGGGAAGCCTCCACGTTCTCACCGCGCCCCAGCTTCCGGTCCTGCGGTCCTGCCGGGTGCTGAGAGGTCTCCCCTCTCCTGTCGGTCGCCTCCGGCGCCCCTCTGTAGTACTTAGGCTAGTAATTCCGGCTTCCCTGAACTCGGAGCCATAGGACACCCCCCACTTTTGGTCTTACACATTTTTCGTTCTCGTTTCTCTTTGATGCCCGCTCCCATAGAGCAGCCATTGGAATGAACCGCCCCAGACTAAGTGATTTGTATCTACCCAAACTTGGAGCGAGGCCTCGATGGGGTAGGGGAGCGGAGAGGTGCCGTTAGCACGTGGTCTTTTCAGGCTCAAATTGACTGGGTTTGGAACCAGAGGTCTGTGTTCGCAGTTGGTTTTCACTTGCCATCGTGGGACCCTTTCAGCTCTCTGCGCCTCAGTTTTAGTGTTTGCGAGATAGAACTACGAATCCCCAATTTTCCTGAACGGTTATAGGAGAGGTTTTTGAAGCAAAGGGCAATAAATTCTCAGTGATCAGGCTTGTTCATTCAACAGGTATTTGCCAAACACTCCTGCGTCTGGATCCTGGAGATACAGATGAACAGAAACCTGTTTTGCAAAGAGCGTTTTTGAAAGCATAATTAATGCTGGGCGACTAGACACTATAATGCATCATAGTGTATGAACATAAGGACCAACCAACCTAGATTCTGAAGTTGTTTATCTCGGACAGAAATAGAGGTAGAAAATGCCTGTGAAAAAGTCAGTCCGGAACTCAATCTATAAAGTAGCTACAGGCAGAGAGTGGCAGAGATTTGCCCAAAATTCCACAGGCTCCTGACCTAGAGAGAACCAGGCTCCTCAGGCTAGCGTGCTTTTCAATTTCTTGCTGATTCTGTCTCCCAGCGGTCAAGTTTTCACTGAGCTGTTTATTCCCAGGGGTGCCAGTGATGACCGGGGACTTCCAGGGCCTTTGTGGTGGGGAGAGTGCTTCTGATTTGCAGTTGCAAAAAGGCTGCTTGTCCCCGTTTCCCTAAATTGTTGACACAGAACTGGATTTGAGAGCAAGCTCATTTTTGACTATTGAGACAGAAGCGAGAATTTAGGCCATTGAGGTAAATTCTAGCATCAGATTTAAAACTACTCACTCTGGCAAATAAAAGGACTCATGTGTCCTAACCTTAGGCTACCACTAGATCATTTTATTCTGCAAGAGTTCTACTGAGTGTATCCTCTGAGCCAGAACTGGTAAGTGATTGTGTTGTGGGTGTAGGCAGAGTGAGCTGTGGTTCACCGATGCTCCTTGTGAGGTGCTCCCCCTCTGCCAGGAGGTCTCTTGCTCTGTGAGAGACAAGGCTAGGAATCTCACCATGGTTACCTCACTTGAGCATCTGGTAATCCTTTTGTAGAGAAGTAGGTCCTGTAGCTATTTCTGTTTTACAGAGTTCAGAAACTTCCCCCTCAGAGCTAATATATATCAGTCTGATACTCAAATTCGTGAGCTCAACCACTTGGTACCCCAGCTAGAGTCAGTCCATGTTTACCTTTTTTTTCCCCACACACATTTTTTTTTTAAAGAATTACTTTATTTAACTTTATTTATTTTAATTTGACCTGAGAGGTACAGAGTGAGAGAGTGAGAGAGAGAGACACACACACACACACACACAGAGAGAGAGAGAGAGAGAGAGAGAGAGAGAGAGAGAGAGAAAGTGCAAAAGGAAGCTGCCAGGTCCAGGACTCGAACTATGGTCGGCCATGTGGGAGTCCAGTGCCCTTAACCACCATGCCACCGGTCGGTTCCCATGTTTACCTTCTTGAAAGTGGCATTGTTTTCTCCCCTTCTCTGGCTTTTCCCTTGAAACTTAGCCAGTGCTTTGTGGACTTTTTACTTTCTGGAGAAACAAGTGGGGCCCAGGCATTTGGCGGCTGCAGAGGACTGTTCAGGCTGCTTCTAGCACCATAATGACTGCACTTTTCACTTTCACAGGAAATGAGAACTCTGCCTTCTGGGTGATCTAGATAAGGTTAGGATCGACTTCATGGAAATGACCAAAGGGACCCGTTGGAGCGAATGTTTTCAGTTAGGCTCAGTGGTGACATGGTCAAGGCCCGTGTTCCCCTAGATGAAGGAAGTTGGATCCTGGGAAGTCAAGGGGCTTCTAGCATGGTACCTTTACAACTTCAGTCTTCTCCTTTTCTCATCCAGCTTGTGAACACTTTCTTCAGCTTCCTGCGACGAAAAACAGACTTCTTCATTGGAGGAGAAGAGGGGATGGCAGAGAAGGTGAGTGTTGGAGATGGCTGTTCTTTGGGCAGCTCTGTCTATTGAGAAGAAAAGCTCACCTGGCCTTCCTTTGGCATAATGGTAACCTTCAGCAGAAACAGAATGCCACGGGAGAGGACTGGAGGACGGGCAGCAAACTGTCAGTTACAGAAGCTCCATTCCTCGGAAGGTGCTTTAGCCCCCTTATTTCCCATGTTACTTGAGCAGTTCTACGAGAGGGGCAAGTGTTAACTGTTCCGTTTTACCAATGAGGAAATTGGCTTGGGAACATTTTAGACCTGTCTGAAGTCTTAACCTGACTTGTGAGAGAACCAGGGGTGAAACCTATCCGTGGTAAGCCTGCCTTCTGCCCTGACACCTTGCTTTTTGGTTCCTTTTTCTAACAATGAGGTTTTTTGTTTTTTAAGTTTGCCGCAGGGCTTGTGTACTCGCTACAAAGAAAGAGGGAGACAGAGAGGAAAAGTGAAAAAGCGTCTCCCTCCAGGGCGATGGCAATACCAATGCCGTAATCCCTTGTCCATTCTCTTCTTGGGATTTTAGTCATGCTTATGTGCCTGGCATGTTTTTTAAGCAGCTGGGTCCAGGTCTTAAACTGTACAGTTGGCCTTGTGGGATCTGGTCACCTTAACTACCATGCCACTTGGCTGGCCTAAAGTTTTTATTTTTTTAATGATCATTTTTTTTGGTCAGATTTAAAATAAAATAAAAATAAAGAAATAAAATAATTTTTTTCAAGAATTACTTTATTTAACTTTATTTATTTATTTATTTATTTTAATTTGGCCAGAGAGGGGCCAGGGGTGGGGCGGTGGTGGTGGTGAGAAAGCAAGCCACCAGGTCTGAGACTCGAACCACAGTTGATCATGTGGGAGTTGGGGACTCATGGAAATGTCATGAATTTTAGTAAAGAATTTTAAATATTCAGTGACAAAGCTAACAGAGCTGCAAGAGAATAGAGACAAAGAACTTCAGAAGATGCAGGAGAAAAGAGACAACTAGTTCCAGGAAGTGAGGAAGTTCTTGCATTATCTGAAAGAGGAGTACATATCAAAAAAAAGAATCAAACGGAATTGTTAGAGGTGAAGACTGCAATACAGAAAGTCAAAACTTCCCTTGAAAATATCTGAAGTAGATTAGATCATGCAGAAGATCAAATCTCAGATGTAGAAGATAGAACCTCTGACCTGGAAAAATTCACCAGAAAGACTGGGCGTCCAGCGCCCTTAGCCACCATCTACCAGCCCTGAAATAAAATCTTTAAAAAAAGAATGATCAGTTTTTTAAATTTTAAGAGAGTTTTTTTGCTATAGGGCATGTGTGCTGACCAGAGAGAGAGAAAGTGAGAAATCACCGTCAAAGAGGGATAGCCACGCCACAATCCTTTCTCCTTTATCCTCTCAGGATTTTGGGCATGCATGCATATGTGTTCGGCCTGAGTTTCAGGCCACTGGGTCTGGGACTTGAACCATGGTCGGCTATGTGGGAGTCCATTGGCATAATCGCTATGTTCCTGGCCTAAGGTTTTTACTAATCACCTAGCTGGTAGAGAGTGGTCAAAGGTTAGAAATTGAGGCTTAGGGGACCAGCAGATGGCATAATGGTTATGTCGCTGGACTCCCATGTAGGGGTCTGTAGTTCAGGTCCCGTACTTGGCGGCTTGAAGTCCACACTGGGTGCATGTGCGTACATTACCAAAATCTTGAGAGAATGAGGAGAAGGGATTGAGGCATGGCCATCCCCTGCTGCTGGGTGATTGGTTTCTGTCTGTCCTTCTGGTGAGTGCACTTGCCCTATAGCAAACAAACAAACAGACAACCCTCTCTATTAAAAAAAAGGAAGAAATTGAGGCTTAGGCAAACATTTAAGAAAACTCAAAGCCGGGACCAGCAGATGGTATAATGGTTGCATAGCTGAATTCCCGCATGGCTGACTATGGTTCAAGTCCCAGACCCAGATGCTTGAAACTCATTCCAGGGGCGTGTGAGTCCATGTCCAAAATCCTGAGAAGTGAATGGAGGAAAAAGGGCTGTGGTGTGGCCATCCTTCCTGATTTTTCTCTCTCAGTCTCCGGTGAATGCGTGTACCCTATAACAAAAATCTCTTTACCAAAAAAAAGAAAAAGAAAACTTAAAGCCAACCAATTAATCTTTGCAGGTTCTGTGACCCAAAGTTTAAGGATTTAGGGGCCAGCGGGTGGCGTGGTGGTTAAGGGTGCTGGACTCCCACATGGCCTACTGTGATTTGAGTCCCGGACCTGGCAACTTGCTTTCTCATTTTCCCTTTCTCTTTCTCTTGTTCTGTCCCTCTCTGGTCAAATTAAAATAAATAAAGTTAAATGAAATTATTATTATTATTATTTTTTGAGACGTTTTTGCTATAGGGTGTGTGTGCTCACCAGAGAGACAGAGACAAAGCGAGAAATCACCCCCCAGGGGGGATGGTCACGCCGCAATCCTTTCTCCTCCATTCTCCTCTCGGGATCTTGGGCACGCACGCACACGCGTCCGGCGTGAGTTTAAGCCACTGGGTCCAGGACTCGAACCACTGTCGTCTACATGGGAGTCCAGAGACGTAGCCATTATGCCATCTGCTAGTCCCAATAATATAATTATTTAAAAATGAAAAGCAGGGACCAGCAGTTAGCGGAATGGCTACGACGCTGAACTTCCATGTAGCTGACTGCGGTTCAAGTCCTGGACCCGGTGGCTTAAACTCACACCGGGTTCGTGTGTGTGCGTGCCCAAGATCCCGAGAGGAGAATGGAGGAGAAGGGATTGCGGCATGGCCATCCCCCCTGGGGGGGATTTCTCGCTTTCTGTCTCTCTGTCTCTCTCTGTCTGGCGAGCGCACGCGCCCTATAGCAAAAACCTCAAAATAAAAAAAAAAAAAAGTCACACAAGGCATGGAGCCACCAGGTAGTGTGGTGGTTAAAGGTGCTGGACTCGCACATGGCCATCTGTGGTTCAAGTCCTGGACATGGTGGCTTGCTTTCTTAGTTTCCCCCCCTCTTTGATCAAACTAGAAAATAATAATAATTAATAAAGTTCAATAAAATAATTCTTTTAAAAAAAATCACACTGGGAACCAGCAGTTAGCGTAATGGCTATGTTGCTGGACTCCCACGTAGTCGACCATAGTTCGTGTCCCAGACCCGCTGGCTTAAAACTCAGGCCGGGCATGTGTGCGTGTGTGCCCAAGATCCCGAGAGGAGAATGGAGGAGAAGGGATTGCGGCGTGACCATCCCCCCTGGGGGGTGATTTCTCGCTTTCTGTCTCTATGTCTCTGTCTGTCTGGCGAGCGCACGCGCCCTATTGTGAAAAACCTCTCAAAAGAAAAAAAAAAATCACACCAGGCACATGTGAATGCATGCCCAAAATCCTGAGAGAAGAGAAGAGATTGCAGTGTGGTCATCCCTTCTGGGGTGATTTTTTTTTTTTTTTTTTTTTTTTTTTTTTTTGCTATGGGGCGCATGTGCTCGCCAGAAAGACAGAGACAGAGAGACAGAAAGTGAGAAATTACCCCCAAAGGGGGATGGCCATGCCACGGTCCCTTCTCTAACATTCTCCTGTCAGGATCTTGGGCACACATGTACATGTGCCTGGTTTGAGTTTAAGCCACCAGGTCCGGTACTCGAACTGCGGTCGACTTTGTGGCAGTCCAGGGACGTAGCCATTACGTCAACTGTTGGTGCCCCTTGTGGGGTAATTTCTCTCTCTGGCTCTCTCTATCTCTGTCTCTGTCTTTCTCTGGCAAGTGGATGTGCCTTATAGAAAAACGGAAGAAAAAGTAGTATTTTAAAAATAATGGGGATGATGATAACAAGCTCATGTTGGATATCCATTGGTTCTTCTTAGACCCTATTGTGTTCCTTAGCTCTTTCCCAGGAAGTTGGTCAGTCTCTGAGGCACGCAGAAACCTGTCCTACTTGTTTTCCAATGATAACACAATAACTCTTCAGTACCTACTATGTACAGGGTCACCAGATCCATCGTAACCAAGTGCAGCGGTAAAGAGCAGGATAGTTTTAAGTCTTGCCCCCATCCCTTCCGCTCTACAACTACATGGCCTTGGGTGAACCACTAAACCTCTGAGCTTAATTTTTCTTCCCTCTTACCTGTAATGGGGTAATCCTTACTTCACTGTACTTTTTAACGATAGAAAAGGTAGTATAGCTGAAGTCACTCGCATATGTGAATACAAGTCCACAGTCCCTTTTCCGAACCCTTTGGGGCCAGATGTGTTTTGAGATTTAGAATTTACTGGGAAGGTAATATAGCTCATAAGCTGTACATTGATACAAGAGGAAAATGGACCAGCAAAGTAAAATAGAGAATCCAGAAGTAAAGTCTACATAGGAGAATTTAGTGTGTCCAATGCGGTGATTGAGGCCAGTAGTCAAAGAATGATTTAATATCTTGCTATAACTGGATATTTGTAAAAGGAAACAAAACAATTAGGCCAACTGTTTTACTCATATATAAATGTAAATTGCAGATCAAGGAAAGCCTTGTCAGGAAAGCTAGGAAACTATAGTCTTATGTGAGAGAGGCTTTAAAAAAAATTACAAAATTGGGTGTCAGCCAGTGGTTTGGTGATTAAGACTGAGGTTCCACAGGGCTGACTGTGCAGTGCTAGTTCCAGACCTCGTGGCTTGAAAAACACACGAGGTGTGTGGATACTTACCCAAAATCCCAAAAGGAGGGAGAGATGGAGAGAAAGAATTGCTGCACGACCATTCTCCATGGAGGGTGCTTTCTATCTTTGTTTCTGGTACGCTTATGCAAACTCTAGCATCCCCCCCAGAAAAAAAAATAAGATTATTAAACTGGAAGCCATAAAAGATACCTGTTTCCTTGTATGTTTAGGGGCCAGCTAGTGGCATGTGGTTAAGGCGGCTAGATCTCACATGGCCAAGTGCATGGTTTGAATCTCAGACCCACAGCTTACAAAACACTCTTAAGTGTGTGTGTGAGATGGAGGAGAGGGGTTTAAGGCATGATCATCCCCTTCGGGGGTGGTTTTCTCATTTTCCTCCTCTCCTCTCTCTAGCAAATGCATGCACCTTCTAGGAGATTACCAAAAAAACAGTATATTTAGTAAAAGAGACATGTTGATTTAGAAATTCAGTCTATTGAATAATAGGTTAGCAGAACCAGCAGGTGGCGTGGTGGTTGGTTAAGGCTCTGGACATTCCCACATGGCTGACCACAGTTCAAGTTCTGGACTTGGTGGCTTGCTTTCTTACTTCCTCTCTCTCTGGCTGATCAAAATGGAAAACAATAATAATAAATAAAGCTAAATAAAATAATCCTTCAGACAAAAATAGGTTAGGAAATAATTTGGCAATGGAGAGGACAGATTAAAATCTCATAGTTAATTTAACATGCTGGAACTTTTATATATATATTTTTTGGAGAGGTTTTTGCTATAGGGCATGTGTGCTTGCCAGAAAGACAGAGAGAGAGAGACAGAAAGAGAGAAATCACCCCCCCCCCAGGGGGGATGGCCACGCCATAATCCCTTCTCCTCCATTCTCCTCTCGGGATCTTGGGCACGCACGCACAGGCACCCGGCATGAATTTAAGCCACCAGGTCCGGGACTCGAAGTGTGGTGGACTATGTGGGAGTCCAGCGACATAGCCATTACGTTAATTGCTGGTCCCTGCTGGAACTTTTCTAAATTGACAAGAAAAGGATAAATGGAAGACTGGGCAATTCCAAGAACTGCAGATCCAGAGAACATAGGAAAAGGTGCTCAAATTCACTAGTAGTCAAGGAAATGTATGATAAAGAAACAGATGCCCCTTTCTTCCTGTTAGATTGATAAAAATAGGGATGTGGGGGGGGGGGGAGGATACTCTTGGCCATTTATGGTGAAAGAGAATTGAAAACTTTAAAAATTTTTACTACAAAAGATGCTCAGGGCTAGCAGGTGGTGTGGTGGTTAAGGTGCTGGGTTTTCACATGGTCAACTGGCAGCTTGCTTTCTCACTTTCCCTCTCTCTTCTCTGGTGAGTACACGTGCCCTATAGCAAAAAAAAAAAAAATAAATAAAAGAAAAAAGATGCTCAACAGTACTAATTATTAAATACAGGTAAAAACCACAGTGAGTTTGTGACAAAGGTCCTGTTTTTTTTTTTTTAAGAATTATTTATTTAATATTATTTATTGATTTATTTTCTAATATGACCAGAGCAAGACACACACACACACACACACACACACAGAAAGCAAGCCACCAAGTCCGGGACTTGAACCATGGTTGGCCATGTGGGAGTGTCCAGTGTCTTAACCACCATGCCACCTGCTGGATCCCCAAAGAACCTATCTTTAAAAAAAATTGGGTTCCATTGCTTAGTGGTTAAGGGAGCCATATCCCACCTGGCAGCCATGGTGCATATCCTCAACCTCCTGATCTGATGGTTTGAAAAATGTACCAAGTAGGCCAGCAGATGAGTGGGGGTGGCTGAATCCAGTGGCTTGAAAAACACTGGATGGGGACCAGCAGTTGGCATAATGGCTGTGTCTCTGGACTCCCATATAGTCAACTGTGGTTCGAGTCCTGGGCCCGGTGGCTTAAACTCAGCCTGGTGGGTGTGCGTGCGTGTCCAAGATCCCAAGAGAAGAATGGAGAAGGGATTGTGGTGTGGCCATCCCTCCTGGGGGGTGATTTCTTGCTTTCTGTCTCTCTGTCTCTGTCTTTCTGGCGAGCGCACGTGCCTTATAGCAAAAACCCCTCCAAAAATAAAACACTGGGTACATATATATGTGCCTCCAAAATCCCAAGAGGAGACTGGAGAAGGGATTGTGGTTTGGCCATCCCCCCTCAGGGTGTTTTTCACTCTTTCTCACTTTCTGTCTATCTCAGGCAAGTACACACACCCTATGGCGAATTAAAAAACAAAGGCAGGGTTGGCAGGTGATGTGGTAGTTAAGTTGCTGGACTTCCACATGGCCAACCACAGTTCAACTCCCAGACCTGGTGGCTTGCTTTCTCACTCTCCCTCTCTCTCCGTCTTTCTGGTCAAAATTAAAGAATAATGTTAATACATAAAATTAAAAATAAATATATCTTAAAAATAGAAGGCAAAACCACTGAGCATGTGTTATTGCTTGCCCAAATCCTGACAGGATAAAGAATTGGAAAATATGGGATTGCTGCTTGACCACGCCCCATTGGGAGGGTGCTTTCTCTCATTGGTGCACATGCCCTCAGACATTTAATAAAGAAGAGAAAGAACCAGAACACATGTATATTTCATACCTGGTAGGATTTTCTAGCCCCACTGCTCCCCCAATAAAAGGTTAGCAAGGATATGGAGAAATTGGAACACCGAACACTTGTGCAGTATTAGTGAAAATGTCATGTGGTGCATCCACTATGGAAAACAGTATGGCGATTCATGAAAAAATTAAAGGTACCACATGAGCCTGTAATCTCACTTCTGGGAATTACCAGTGTCCCTGAAAGAACCGGATTAAGTAGAATTCCAAAGAGGAGTTTTATGAACTCTTTACCGCACACGCCAGAGTGATTAAATCATTGGCAGCTGGTAATTAAATCTCCAGATCCCCTCTTCGAAGGAGGAGGTGCTGAAAGTTCTACCTTCTACCTATGCCTGGGTCTTTCTGGCAACCAACTCCAAATCCTGAGGCTGTCTTGGGGCCTAACTAGAGCAGAATGAAAGATGTGCCTATCTGGAAGTTCCAAGTGACAGGATAAATACTAAATATGTTTTTTTTGAGAGAATTTTGCTATAGGGTGTGTGTCCTTTCCAGAAAGACAGAGAGAGTGAGAAACACCCCCCCCCCCCCCCCCGGGGGAGGGAGATGGCCACGCCGCAATCCCTTCTCCACCATTCTCTTGGGATTTTGGCCATGCAACTAAACCGTGGTTAGCCATGTGGGAGTATGTGGGAGTCACCACTTAAAGCACCACACCACCTGCTGGCCCCAGTATATCTCTTGCTGTATCGTGCTCCCCATGCTGTCGTTGCTTGTTCCTTTGTCTTTGGGTTTCCTGTGTGTTGGCAGTCCTGATTCAGTTGTGTGTATTTTTCCTTCCTTCGCCAGAGCTGCTTCGTGGCCTGTGTACTCCGTCAGGAGTACATCGTACTTGGCTGTCTCGTCATCCATCATATCTAAATCCATGTTTCATTCTTCTAGGTTTGCAAAATGCTGATTTCTATCACTTTTATTTATTTATTTTTTAATAGGTTTTTGTTGTAGGATGTATGGACTCATTGGAGAGAGACAGGCGGGGAGTGAGAAATCACCCCCTACGGAGGCCAGCAGGTGGGGTAGTGGTTAAGGCACTATATTCCCACATGGTCAACTGTGGTTCGAGCCCTGGAGCTGGTGGCTTGAAAATCGCACTGTGCACATGCATGCCCAAAATCCCAGGAGGAGAATGCAGAGGAATTACAGTGTGACCATCCCCCCCGGGGCAGGGGAGTGATTTTTCTTTATCACTTCTGCAAATGCATGCACCCTATGGCAAAA
The DNA here is from genome assembly GCA_026018925.1 of Tupaia tana. Lineage (NCBI taxonomy): Eukaryota > Metazoa > Chordata > Mammalia > Scandentia > Tupaiidae > Tupaia > Tupaia tana. The sequence goes on from JAKSZU010000007.1 coordinate 96,010,952, forward strand.
ACCAAAAACAGGGAAAAAAATAAAAAGCACTTCTGGTGAGGGGGGATGGTCACTCTACAGTTCCTTCTCTTGTCTCCTCTTGGGATTTTGGATCTATACACACACACGTGCCGGGTGTGATTTTCAAGCTGCTGGGTCTGGGACTTGAACCATTTCGGCTGTGTGGGAATCCAACACTTTAACCACCATGCCACCTGCTTGCCCCTCTTTCTTTATTCACTGAAACTTTTCCTTCATTAACTTTTTGGTTTTCTTCAGAGTATATGCAGAAAAAGGCTCCCGCTTACTGCCTTCAGATCATTACCTGGTTCCCCAGCATCTTCCAGGTGACCAGTGAGGTGGGTTCCCCCCTCATTGTCATAAACTCATGGACTTAAATATACTTTGAGTTTTAAGCGATGGTAGTTATTCTTAGTCAAGGTGGAAATCTGTGTTGAGGGACACAGACAGTTATTGCCTCCTGATACTAGCACGGGGCTTCAGGGCCAGACTGCTGCTTGCCCAGATCCTGGCAGGGTAGAGAACCGGAGGAGATGGGACTGCTGCTTGCCCAGGCCCCGTTTTCTGTGCCTGCCCTGAGTGAACTACTGTCCTGCAGCCTTCTGCATCAGGAGGTGTCTGTAACGCCTTACCACAGTTCCCGAGTCCCCCCTACTTTATTTTTAATTTGCCAGAGGGCGTGTGTGCTTGCTGGAGAGAAAGAGAAAGGAAAAGTGAGAAAGCACTCCCCATGGGGGAATGGTCACACTGCAGTCCCTTTTCCTTCATTTCTTCCTGCCTTTGAGATTTTTTTTTTTTTGAGAGAGGTTTTTCACTATAGGGCACGTGCCCTCGCCAGACAGACAGAGAGAGAGAGAGACAGAAAGCGAGAAATCACCCCCCAGGGGGGATGGCCACGCCGCAGTCCCTTCTCTTCCATTCTCCTCTCGGGATCTTGGGCACGCACGTACACGTGCCCGGCGTGGGTTTTAAGCCACCGGGTCTGGGACGCGAACCGCGGTCGACTACTTGGGAGTCCAGCGACATAGCCATTACGCTAACTGCTGGTTCCCTGCCTTTGAGATTTTTTGAAATGCATATACACGTGCCTGGTGTGTTCTTCTTCAAAATCTTTTAAACTTTATTTATTTATTTATTTATTTGAAGAGGTTTTTTTTTTTTTTTTTTTTTTTTTTTTTTTTCGCCATAGGGCCCGTGTGCCCACCAGACAGACAGAGACGGACAGAAAGTGAGAAATCACTCCCCAGGGGGGATGGCCACACCACAGTCCCTTCTCCTCCATTCTTCTCTCAGAATCTTAGGCACGCACACACATGCACCCAGCTTGTGTTTAAGCCACCGGGTCCAGGACTTGAACTGCAGTTGACTACATGGGAAGAATCCAGTGATGTAGCCATTATGCCATCTGCTGGTCCTATATTTTTTATTTGATCAGAGAGGGACAGAATGAGAGAGAGAGAGAAAGAAAGAGAAAGTGAGTAAGCAAGCCACCAGGTCTGAGACTCGAACTGGGGTTGGCCATGTGGAGTCCAGCGCTCTTAATCACCATGCCACCTGCCAGCCTGATGCCTGGTGTGTTTTTCAAGCTGCTGGGTCTGGGGTTTAGACTGTGAGGTCGGCCATGTGGAATCCAGCCTCCTTGACTACCATGTCACAGGCTGGCTCATCTCCGCACTTAGATAAGTCTGCTTTCCCCACCCTTTATAGAAAGTCTTTAGCTGTCAGTAAAGGATACTTGAATGTCTTTCTTTTTTAAAAAATTAAAAAAATTTCTTGTTGTAGAGCACGTACATCCTCTGGAGACGGGACAAAGACAGTGGGGGGACCAGTAGATGGCATAATGGTTATGTCACTGGACTCCCATGCAGTTGACTGTGGTTTGAGTCCCAGACCTGGCGACTCAAAACTCACACTGAGCACATTGTGTGTGCATGCCCAAAATCCTAAGAGGAGAATGGAGGAAGATTGTGGCGTGGCCATTTCCCCCAGGGGTGATTTCTCACTCTCTGTCTCTGTCTCTCTGGCAAACGCATGCACCCTGTAAGAAAAAACTCTTCCCCACCCAAAAAAAGAGAGACAATGAGAGGGAAAGTGAGAAATTTCCCCCTGTGGGAATGATCGTGTTGTAACCTCTTCTTAATTCGCCTCTTGGGACTTTGGGCACAAGACGTATATGCCTGGTATGATTTTCAAGGTGCCAGGTCTGGAGGTTGACAGGTAGCATAGCGGTTAAAGGCTCTGGACTCCCAAATGGCTGACTGCAGTTTGAGTCCTGTACCTGGTGGCTCTCTTTCTTACTTTCTCTTTCTTTCTCTGTCTCTCTGTTCAAACTGGAAAATAATAATAATAATAATAATAATAATAATAATAATAAATAAAATAATAAAAATAATCATTTAAAAAAAAAAGATGCCAGATTCCTGACCAAAACTGTAGTTGGCCATTTGGGAGTCCAGCCTCTCCTGAGGATTCTTTGTATTATTGGAATCTTTTTTTTTTTTTTTTTTTTTTAGAATTATTTATTAATTTGATTTTACTATTATTATTTTTCTATTTGCTTTGTAGCATGTGCCCTATAGCATGTGTATTTAGAGAGAGAGAGAGAGAAAGAGAGATTTTGGGATTCACACTGTGGTTGGCCATGTGGAAGTTCAGCATCCTAACCACCATGCCACCTGTTAGCCCCATAGTAAAGGTATAGTTTCGCAGTACATTTTTGCTAGTTTCCAAGTGCCCTTGCTGGGGGGGTGGGGAGGAGAGAGAGCGAGCGGGCAAGCATATCCCCAGTGGAGCGTGGTCACATAGCAGTCTGCTCCTCTATTCCTCCTTCCCATCCGCATTTTTGGTTTTGTATGCTAGAGCGAGCATGTGCTCTCCAGAGAGAGGAAAGAGAAAACACTTCCTGTGGGGAATAGTCCCATTACAATCTCTTCTCCATCTCTCCCTCCTTTTTTTTTTTTTTTTTTTTTTTTTTGATTTTAGGTACACACAAAAATGTGCTTGGCGTCAAGCCGCCAGGTCTGGAACTCAAACCATACAATTGGTCATGTGGAGATCTGGCAGCCTTAACCACCAGGCCATGGAATAAACCCAATTAAAAAATAAAAGTTGCCAGACAGTTGCATGCTCTTGCCAGAGACAGGGAGAAAGCACCCCCTAAGGGGACTGCAGTCCATCTTCATTTCATTTGGGAATTTTGGGCATGCATGAGAATGCACCCAGATTATTTCGAAGCTTCCGGGGCGGGGGCCTAGATTTAAACTGGAGTATGTGGGATCTGGTTCCTTTTTTTTCTGGGGGTGGGGGTTTGCTACAGGGTGTGGGTGCTCACCAGGAAGACAGAGACAGAGAGACAGAAAGTGAGAAATCACCAATGAGGAGGGATGGCCACGCCGCAATCCCTTCTCCTCCATTCTCCTCTCAGGATCTTGGGCATGCACGCACTTGCGCCCGGCGTGAGTTTAAGCCACTGGGTCTGGAACTTGAACTGCGGTCGACTACATGGGAGTCCAGTGACATAGCCATTACGCTAACTGCTGGTCCCGGGATCTGGTTCCTTTAACCACTACATGAGGGGGTTGCCCCATCGGGATTTGGGGCACATGCACACATGGAATTATGGTTGGCCAATTGAGAACCTACATCCTTAACCACTGGGCTACAGGGTCAGCCTGAATTAGACTTTTTTATCTTTAAAGTTTCTTAAAGGGCATGTACACTCACTGGAGAGAGTGAGTGTACATGGGTAAGTGAGAAATCTCCCCTCAAAATGTTAATGCTGCAGTCCCTCCTCCATTCTCCTCTCAGGATTTTGGGCATGCACGCATACATGCCTGGTGTTTTAAGCTGCCAGGCCCAGGACTTGAACCTCACAGTCGGCCATGTGAGATTTAGCCACCTAGGTGATGGTTATTGTCAGAGAAGGGAAAGGGAGGAAGCCTCCAAATGGGGCATGGTCACATTGTCATCCCTTCTCCTGTCTATCTTGTCAGGATCTGGAGCACACATACATGCCTGGAATGTTTCTCAGTTTCCTTGGGCAGGGACTAGAACAGTTGCCCATGTGGAATCTAGTACCATTTATCACCAGGCTGAGAAGCCAGCCCCTGAATTAGGTTATTATTATTATTTTCTTTTTCTTTTTTTTTTTTTTTTTTTGGAGAGGTTTTTGCTATAGGGCGTGTGTGCTCTCCAGACAGATATAGACAGAGAGACAGAAAGCGAGAAATCACCCCCGGGGGCATGGCCACACTGCAATCCCTTCTCCTCCATTCTCCTCTCAGGATCTTGGGCACGCACGCATGCACACACGCCCGGCGTGAGTTTTAAGCCACCGGGTCCGGGATGCAAACCGTGGTCGACTACATGGGAGTCCAACGACATAGCCATTATGCTAACTGCTGGTCCCGGTTATTATTATTTTAAAAAATTTTTGCTGATGATGCTTGCATTTGGTGAAAAACAGAGAAAGCGAGAAAGCACCCCTCCATGGGGATTGATCCCACTGCAATCCCTCCTCTTCCATTCCTCCTTTTCAGGATTTCAAGCATGCATGCACATGGGCCATCATGTTTCTCAAGTCTCCAAGTGTGGGATTTGAGTTGCTCAGTCAGCCTTGTGGGTTCCAGCACCTTAGCCACCGTGCCACTGACTTGGCCCTGAATTAGCGTTTTCATAATAACCGCTTCATAAACTGTTTCTGCCTTCAGAAAAGTATTTGAGGTACTTCGGATGCCACTAAGATAAGATAAATCAGCAAGGGTACTGCTTTCAAGGGTGATGAGAGAGGCCTCAATTCAACTCAAAGAAGAGAGAGTTATTACAAGGGTTGGGGTTAAATTTTATGGGCATTGGGACCAGCAGTTGGTGTAATGGCTTTGTTGCTGGACTCCCATATAGTCGACTGCGGTTCGAGTCCTGGACCCGGTGGCTTAAACTCATGCTGGGCACATGTGCGTGCGTGCCCAAGATCTCGAGAGGAGAATGGAGGAGAAGGGATTGTGGCATGGCCATCCCCCCTGGAGGGTGATTTCTCGCTTTCTGTCTCTCTTTCTGGTTAGCGCACGTGCCCTATAGCGAAAAAACCTCTTCAAAAAAATTTTTATGGGCATTGACAGGAAAGAGGGAGGGCATTTGTTTAGTGAAAATCAGGGAATGTTTGGGAGAGGATGTGGCATCTGAGCGGTCTGAAAGATGAATTAGGATTTAGACAGCTGAGGATGGGAAGAAAAGTGTTCCCAGGTAACAACATGAACAACGTGGGGTGGTCAGCCCGCCTGGGAGAGGGCATGGCTGTGACTCATACAAATTGAGTCTGATCTTGAGGGCTGAGAGCAGCTCCCAGGAGACCAGGTCTGCGAGGAGCAGGCCAGGTACGAGGACCCATGTGGAGGGAGGCTCTACATTGCCACTGTGGGGCGCTCTGGTCTGTTTTGCTGGGGGCCCAGACTCTGGGGAGAACGGCAGGATCGTCCTGCCGTGGTGAGGATGGTGAGGATAGGTCCCAGATGGAGGTCCACAGGTGACTGCACTCGTTGGGCTCCTGGATAGATGACGATGCCGCTCCTCAAAACGGGAGCCACAGGACAAGGAGAGGGTTGCCGAGGTCCCGGCCTGTTGATGAGGGCAGGGAGACCCTCGTTTGGGTATCAGAGCAGCGGTTCCAGCGCTGGCCCTGTAGTTGCAATGTGGGGGCCCTTTTGGATCTGTGCCTGAGAGGAGGGCCTGTCTGCTCTGCCCCTCACAGGCGCTCGGCCTCTAGCTGAAACCTTGGAGTCTTGTTTTCCCAGGGCGTTTGTCAGGGGCACCTAGGAAGACGGAAGGTTGGGGGCCGTGCGCATTGCCCAGCCCAGTGGGTTCTGCCGTGTGGGTGGGGTGAGGGTGCCGCAGTAGGGAAGTAGACTTTCTCGGGAGGGAGGGCTCTCAGGCAGGGCCCTCCAGCTGAGCTCTTGCCACAGTGAGCCAGTTGTTTACCGTAGGGAGCGTGTCATCTTCCTCGTGTGTGGAGGCCATCCTCCTGCACAGGGTGGTCTGGTTCAGGACCAGGCTGGAGGGAGCACATCTTAACATCCTGGTCATGGTTACCCAGCCCAGGCCAGGGAAGCTCGTGCTCAGGGTGCACCCTGAGCAGGCCAGCCCTCCTTGCCCCTTTCCCACCCTGCTGGGCTATGACTCAGCAAGCAAAGATGAGGTCAACAACTAGCGCTTGACTCTTAACAGCTTCTGAGTTGGCACATCTGAGTTGGCCGCCACACCTAGGGGTGTCTGCCTGTGGCTAGGCCTGGGTAACCCTTGTGGGAGGAGACTGGTAGGAGGGGTCAGAGGCCTCTGATTGGCCTTGACTCTGCCTGGTGGTTTAGCTCTGCCCTCACTTAACCTCCGGGAGCTAGGAAGGACTAGGAGAAATGGATGTGACATGATTTACTATCACTGGGAGAAGGGAGGGCTCACTGCTGCCTCTTAACCACTGGTTGGCAGATGGCTTGAGTTCAAGGTCTTCCTGATTAGGGACTTGGGACCAGGGCCCTGTGGTAGAACAGCCAGTGCTGGTGTAACGGCCTTATGACCTACTGTTTCTCTCATTTTTTTTTTGATTTGGCAGAGGGTGCATGCACTCACCAGAGAGCGAAAGCACCCTCCAAGGTCTGAAAAGGCCCTGTGAAGCCTCCAGGTTTGAGTGTGTGTGCATGTGTGTGTGCATGTGTGTGCGTGCGCATACCCTGTGTCGGTTGTCGAGTTGGGTTTCTTGGGTGTGTCCTGGGCCTGTTGAAGAGGTGACACTCAGGAGACTTGAGCTGGTCACAGAGATGAGTAGTTTTCCGGGCAGTCTAAGACTTGGGGTAAGGACGTTCTAGAAGAGTGGAACATCAGGTGTGCCAGAGTGCTTCTAGAGGTAATAAAATAGGGGCTCAGGTGGTTGGGGTGCTGCTGTGCAATGCTGCAGCCATGTGAGAGGGCTTGGGGTTCATTCCTGGGTGGGGTGAGTGCACCAGGTGGGTGCACGGGCACGCCCATGACCCTGGCTGGCTGGATTGCAGTGTGTCAAAAAAAAACCTTAAAAAAAGAAAAGGTAATCGGAGGCATGAAGAGACGAGCTCAGGTCACGCAGGTAGGAGTGCACTGGGATCTCAGGTATGACCCTCAGGTGTGCTTGAGAGTTGACCAGAAGCTTGTTAAAAATGCACACCAGGGGACCAGCAGGAAGCATGGTGGTTAAGACGCTGGACACTCCCATGTTGCCGACCACAGTTCAAGTCCCAGACCTAGTGGCTTGCTTTCTCACTTTCCCTCTCTCTCTGGTCAAATTAAAATAGATGAATGAATGAATAAAATAAATACATCTTTTTAAAAAATACCCAGATTTTCCATTTCTGAAGGCCTGATGTCAGGCTGGAGGGTTAACACGTCTACCAGGTTCTGGTGATGCTGATCCTCCGGGCTGGGAACCACACTTGAGCTACGAGTATAAATGGAGGTGGCGCCATCTCTCCTCTTTTATTTTTGTAGCAGAAAAAGTGTTGCTCCCCAGCCCCACCAGCTGACATGCACAGCCTGGGAAGCCAGCACTTCACATATGGCTGTGATGCGGCCAGGTCCCTGGCAGACTCCCTTTGTGACAGATGAGGAAACTGAGGCCTTGAAAGCGTCAAAGCCATTTGTTTGCCCCAGGTCGTAGAGCAGGTAGTGACAGGTGGCAGAAATATTGGAGTAGCCCTGGTGTGAAGGCCACTTGCTGGCTGCGGTGGGGTGGGGTGGGGATTGGAGAAGGTGCAGTGGGTGGAAGAGGGTTTGAAGTGATCACTTGCTGGCTGGAGAGAGGGAGGCCAGCCTCTTTCCTCAAGAAAGCACCATGACCTCCTGCTGATATAACTCCTTGGGGTGTGGCAGGGCTGGGGCTGTAGTCTGGGAGACTGGATAGGGACAGGAAACAGATCGGTCAGAAGAACAGGTCGGAACACACTTGAGAACTCAGGAAGGGCTCAGAGGGGTTGAGACTTGAGTTCTGCTTCTAATAGCTTCACTTTGAAGATCGAGCCAGGCACCTGGCAGGTATTCTCGTTACAGCTCTGAGTAAGTGTACCCCCCTCCCAGATGAAGAACCTGAGGCCAGAGTGACCAGCACCCCCCTGGGCACCCAGCCAGTCGAGACGGGCCAGACCCCAGTCGTTGGTTCACTGTCCCCTGCTCTGATGCCTCATTACCTTCTCTTCCTCCCCAGCTCATTACACAGACCTTCAGCCACCACAACCAGCTGGCACAGAAGGCCCGGAGGGAAAAGAGAGCTCGGCAGGAGACTGAGCGGCGGGAGAAGGCGGAGCGGGCAGCCCGACTGGCCAAAGCAGTCACGCCTGAACCCCCTGGGCCCCAGATCAAGGAGCTGACAGAGGAGGAGGCAGAGAGGCTACAGTTGGAGATTGACCAGGTGAGGGTGGGCTTCCCTCCGCAGGTCCCCAGTGGCAGTGGAGGTGGGCACCGTGTGGCCAACCACTGTGTTCTTTGCCGCAGAAAAAGGATGCAGAGAATCATGAGGCCCAGGTCAAGAATGGCAGCCTTGACTCTTCAGGGAAGCAGGTGAGAGGCTTGGGGCAAGCTAGGGTCCTGAGAATGTGTGGGGGTTCTCCAAGCCTTACCCTTTCTCTGGAATGCCCTCCCACTCTCTCTGCTCCGCCTGTTTTGGGGATCTTTCTCGTACTTCAGGATCCTACTCAGACTTTGGATTGAAGCATCTAGGTTGAGTAAATAAAAACCCACTGACCTGAAGTCTTGGACAGAAATGCCCAGGACCCAGAGCAGGCAGGACCTGTATAGATGCCATCCAGGGTGCTGGGGTCTACGGGCCAGGCTGTGCCCTTGGTCACATGGCGGGAGCCAGAGCTGCTCTTGGGCAAAGATCAGAACCAGATTTACCTCTGGTTCCCAGTGGACCAGGGCTTGGGGTCTGCCCTCTAGAGTGGGCAGGGCTGGGGTGTGTTCATTATCGGAAGTCCTGGATCTGGCCGTGGGATCAAGTCTTGGTCTGTCAGGAGTACCTAAGCATCTTTCATTGTGAGCAGGAGGCTGAAGAGGACGGGGAGGAGGAAGATGAGAAGGACAAAGGAAAACTGAAGCCCAACCTGGGCAATGGGGCAGACCTCCCTAACTACCGCTGGACCCAGACCCTGTCGGAGCTGGATGTAAGTGGCAGGGGCCAGTGCAGAGGTGGGGAGCCAGCCTGGGGTCCTGGCAGCTCCTGTGGCCCCTCCTTACTGCCCATGCCCTCCCGGTGCAGCTAGCAGTGCCCTTCCGCACGAACTTCCGGCTGAAGGGCAGGGACGTGGTGGTAGACATCCAGCGGCGGCACCTGCGGGTGGGGCTCCGGGGGCAGCCTGCGATCATTGATGGTGAGCTCTACAACGAGGTGAAGGTGGAGGAGAGCTCGTGGCTCATTGAGGATGGCAAGGTGGTGACTGTTCATCTGGAGAAGGTATGTGAAGCCCAGCCCTCTCCAGGACATGGGCAGCGGGACAGGAACCAGGCTGGGGCCTTGACGAATGGGCACACTAATCCCTAGGCCAAGGTTTTAAAGTAGGCCTAGGAGAGTCAGGAAAAGAGCTCTGAGATATGCCCCTGCCTCTAGGGTCAGGACTGAAATAGAACCTGCTTTCTGCTAGGTTTACACACACATTCCTTTCAACAGTGTCTGGACACCTGCTCCACCAGGTACTAAGCTCAGGAGAGAACAGTGAACAAAACAGACAATTCTGTGCCCTCAGGTTTCTGTACAGGGTCAAGCGTCCACCGGAAGTTCCCGTGCACATTGGAGCCTGTCGCAGCCCACCTACCAGCATGGGTGCCTCTCACCCACACTCCATGCCCTTGCCCCTTCCAGCTGGCATGTCTTTTCCTGCCTTTTCTTTTTCCCATTTTTTTTTCCTCCCCAGGGTTTTTTCCATAGAGCCTGCGTGCTCGCGAGAGACAGAGACAGTGAGAAGTAAAGTGAGAAAGCATGCGAAGAGGGGATGGCCATGTCGCAATCCTTTTTCCTTCTGAGATTTTGGACACACATGCACATGTGTCCGGTGTGACTTTCAAGCTGCCACGTCTGGGACTTAGACCGTGGTCGGTCATGTGGAAGTGCAGTGCCTTCACCACCATGCTGGCCTTCCCATTTTTGGGGGGGTGATATGGAAAGATTTTTGCTATAATTTGTTGCGCTCATTGGAGAGACAAGAGACAGAAGGCGAGAAATCACCCTCCAGGGGGTTGGCCATTACCACAATCCCTTCTTCACTCTCTTCTTGAGATTTTGGGCACACACACGTGCCTGGCATGAGCCCCAGGCCCTCAGATCCAGGACTCGAACTGCAGTCAACCATGTGGGAAGTCAGTGACATAACCATATGCCACCTGCAGGCCCCAGCCTCTTGCCCATTTCTAATCTAGTGCACTGCCATGTCTTAAAGCTCACCCAAGTGTCACTTGCTAACTCTTCTCTCTGCACCTCAGCGAGTATCTCCCTGTGCGCTTGATTCTTTCCCTTATCACACTGATTTGTAACTTTGCCTCTGTCTTTCTGCCAGGCACAGGGAGGGCAGGAGTCTTGCTCATCGGTATCCTGGTCCCCGCATAGGCCTGTGTGGGTTTCAGGTGCAGGATGTGGAGTGGAGAGAGTTTGGTTGTGGAGAGGTCGGGGCACCTCTTGACCCCTGGTTCTCCTGTCCTCACAGATCAATAAGATGGAATGGTGGAGCCGCTTGGTGTCCAGTGACCCCGAGATCAATACCAAGAAGATCAACCCTGAGAACTCCAAGGTGAGCCCTGGCTGGTTGGGGGCGGGCTAGCAGGGAGCGGAGGAGCCTAGGTGGTTCTAGAGTATTACTTGTTCCTGTCACTGCCTGTCCCCAGCTGTCAGACCTGGACAGTGAGACCCGTAGCATGGTGGAAAAAATGATGTATGACCAGAGACAGAAGTCCATGGGGCTGCCCACTTCGGATGAGCAGAAGAAACAGGAGATTCTGAAGAAGTAAGCAATTTAGCGATGGGGGTGTGGGAAGGCGAGTGCCTGGCTTAGACCTGGGTGGCAGCAGTGAGTGTGTCCTGCCCCTGCAGGGTGAGCCAGCCAGGTCCATGGCTTTATGGCCTTGCCTTGCCTGCCCTAATCACTTGCTGAGGTCATCTTGAGGGCAAGGCCAGCTCAGGATAGGAAGGAGTAACAGGTGATCACTGGCCACCTGCAGAAAACAGTGCCAGTGTTGCACCTCGGCCGGCCTCGGGTTCACATGGATCTCTAATGCCTCCCTCCCCTCCGGACGCCTGGCTGGGCTCCAGGTTTGCTCAGGGTTCTGAAGAGATCAGACCTGACGTTTGGGCCTGGGAGGCTGAGGATGTCGATTGGGGAAAGATGATGTGTTTCACGTTTTACTTTCTTCCTACTTCCCCAGGTTCATGGATCAGCACCCGGAGATGGATTTTTCCAAGGCCAAATTCAACTAGCCCCTGTGTTTGCTTCCCTAAACTTTTGGGGCCAAGTCCCCAACCATCCAGCTTCCTTTTCCACCCTTCCTGGGGACTTAGAGGTCCCAGGGCTGGGACAAGCACGTGAGTCCCAGGCACTGTGGGAGAAGTGTTGGGCTTGGGGTCTCGTCCTCCCGGTTGGCCAGTTGTTACACATTAAAGCTATGTACCCAGTTCCACCTGTGTCCTCTCCTCCTTGAGGCCTTTTCCCTGGACGGCAGGCCTCTTAGGCTGCTGCTAGGAGCTGGGGGCTTTGGCTTCTAGGCTAGGTTCTGCCGTAAGATGCAGAACAAGTCCTTGCCCCTCTCTGGGCCTCACTTTCATTACTTGCTCCCAGGGAGTCGACCATAGTTTGAGTTCTGGACCCGGCGGCTTAAAACTCACACCAGACACAAATGTGTGTGGCCAAAATCCTGAGAGGAGAATGGAAAAGGGATTGTGCGTTGCCATCCTCCTGGGGGGGGGGGGTGATTTCTCACTTGCTGTCTTTCCAGTGAGCGCACATGCCCTATAGCAAAAGTCTTTCCTAAAACAAAAAAGCTTTTAGTTTGTCTGATCTAAGCAAAGGTGTTTTTCTGGAACTGGAAACATATGTCAGATTCTCAAACCAGTGACCTAGCAAGTTTAAGACCAACTGGACTTTTTCATCTCTAAGACAATTTCCTGCTGCCGTGGGTCTGCTCTTCAGTCCCAAATCAGGTGGTTTCCCCATTGCAGACTCTGTTTCCCGGGGGTGGAAGAGCTGCAAGGGCTGGGGTGGCACTGTTGAGCTGATGGGGTGTGTGTGTGTGTGTGTGTACACAGACCTCCCAGGCTGCAGACCTGTGGGACCTCGCTGTGTCTGACCTCGACTTTGCAGCTCTGAGGGTGGTGCCAGCACTGGTGGGGCTGGCCCCTGCCCAGGTCTAGCCCACAGAGCCAATCCTGTCCCGCTGAGTATAGGGGGCCACAGGTTACACAGAATGTCTAGGTTGACTTACCCTGAGTGCTTTGTTCTGTGGGTGATCCTGGACTTCTGGAGCACAGATTGCCCTTTTTAGAGTGTTGGTAGCTTGTTAGGGGTTTCAAAGAGGCTACACAGTACCTTGCATGGTCTGTTTCCAAACTTGGTAAACTCCCTTTTCTAGGAATGCAAATAGTACCTTGCAAAGGCTCAGTTTGGAAAGTGGTACCCTAGGACCAAGGCTGGGGTAGGGGAGAGACTGGTGTCATTCTCTGAGCTCCTATCCCCTGTGGGCATTTCAGTCTTGTCAAGGACCTGAACTGACTTGGGAAAGAGCCCAAGAAAAGGGGTCACTTCTGTTGCTCCAGCTGGAGCTAGAAGTGGCCCTGTGGCCACGGCCCCAGGGGATGACCCTCTGTGTCCAAGAGGAAATTGAGTAAACAATTACAGTTTGTCGCTCCCAAAGGCACTCATGGGGAATAATCAGAAGGGCTGGGGGGCTGCAGGAGTGGTGGTAGGGAGGAATCCTGAACTTCTTACAGCCTATTTGGCTGTTGAGAATGGGCAGTGGGTCTACCCTAGCCTCTGCTGAAAGAGGACTGAGACCAGCCTGTGTGAGGAGCTGCGAGTAGGAGCCCTCTGGACCTGTTGGGCTCTGGTGTCCACACAAAGGATCTCACTTCAGTCCCATGTACGCCAGCTTTTAGATCCAGAGCCACAATTCGTGGCTGCATGACCCAAGTTCCTTGACCCCTGATTCCCAGGTTCCTCCTTTTGTGAAATATGACCCTATTCCAGGGTTGTTGCACAGGTCAAGAATTAACAGTGTAAACCGTTTGCCCTGTTAACACTATGGAGAGTTGGAGGGTAGCTGGCCTGAGGCTGGGCAGGTGCTGCCAGGGGACCAGGGAGTTGAGGGAACCGGTGGCCGGAGGCAGGCACCTTGCAGGCAGTGGCCTGGGAGAGCAGAGTGGTAGAGAAGCGTCCTTAGAAGAAACAACAGTGGCAAAAACCACCAGTTGAACCTGTCCCTGGTAGACACTGGCTCTTCACCTCAGAAATTCCAGTGAACCTGAGCCAGGCTGCTGTAACACAAAGCCAGGGCCGGGCTGGGCACTGGTTATGTAAGGCAAGTGGAAGAGAAGGGGCAGATCAGCAAGAGGACCAAGCAGAGGCTTGTTACTATAACATGGTCATGTTAACATGGACATCGGCCAAGAACAACGTGGAGTGGGTGCTACCCACAGAGCTCCATACAGAGGCTCTGCTTGTCCCCCAACCAGAACGCCTCAGACCAGCTGCTTTTAGCTATCTGATCCTCCAGGGAGTTCATGATGGTCAGGTGACATGCCAGGGGATGGTGTTGGGACCAACCTCAGAAGGTAATTGCTAAGTCTTTGCCTTCCATGACCAGGCTGCCTGAAGACCAAGGACAGGAAGGGACAGGCCAAGGGGGAGGGAATCAGGCCCCTGGGGATGCAGCAGGGTGGACACTGGCCCAGTGGGCTGCGCATGGCCCAGGAGCCATCAGCCAGGGCAGGAGGAGCCAGAGTGGGCACTGCTGCTGGGCTTGGGGCCACCTTCCCACAGGGTCCCTGGTCCCCCTCTTCATTCTGTAGGCTGTGCTTCTCCCAGAAGGGGTGGCCCGGCAGGGGCTAGCAGTACACCTGGAGCAGGGGTGCCCCTGACGAGTCTGTGTCGGTGCCCTGGAAGGACGAGTCGTGGCTGCCTGGGTACCCTGGGGGAAGGAGAAGAGGAGGTCACCCATGTCCCACAGCCAGGGAGCCCGGGGAGCAGGGCAGGGCGGCCATCCTGGCTGGGTGACCCGCTCAGTCTCGAGACCTCTCTGAGCCCCTGCCTCCCTCTCTGTAAAAGGGCCAGGGTCTTGTGAAGGTCAAGAAGAGAAGTCACACAGGGGCCTCTTCCTGCACTAGGTTTGGGGGGCTTCTTGTCCTCCACTTTCCTCCTCAGTGACCTGAGTTTAGAGGTGGGGTCCTTCTCTAACCTCCAGCCAATTTGTAGGATTGGGGTGGTCTGACTGCTCAGGCTCCCGGCCCTTTCTGAGGTCATGCTCACCAGCCCCAGGAGGTGAGGAACACACAAGGCACCCTGGGTAGCTCCCCACCCTCTGAACTTGTCAGGTCAGGACCACACCTGGGGCTCCACAAGGCCTCAGCTTCCGGGCGATAGCATCTGCTGTCGTCTCCTGGGAGATCTGGACCGTCAGTTCTAGGGAGGGAAATGAGGGGAGGGGGTCATTATTCGATCATTTCAATGCCATCCCCCCTGCTGTTCCCAGCCCCACAGGGGTGGGCTGCTCACCCTGGGCGGGGCTTGAAAAATAGTTCAATACAAAACACAGATGTGTGTGCACATGCATACAGGTGGGTTAGGCCAGGACAGATCAGAGGTCAAATCCACCTGGGTGCCCAGATCCTGTCGACCAGGCTCAGCCAGGAGGGCTACTCTGGCAGGTGGTGGCAGTGGAGAGAGGAGCCTACTAGCTGAGCTTGGTGACGGGAGAGGAGGCTTCGTCCTTTCAGCGGACAGCAGCAATGGCCAGAGAGCTCCAAAGGTACGCTTGCTCCTCTCAGTCTTCCTCAGACCTCCCCTGGGGAAGGCCAGGATGGGAGCCTTGGAGAGGGGACCGAGGAATTGACAGAGGAGGCGAGAATCAGGACTGTGGGGGGAAAGACCACAGGGGCCAAAGACCAGACCCAATACTACCCTGGCCAAAGCCTCCCTTGTGCTGCCCCTCCACTCCCAGGGCCCCACCTACCATCCTGGCTGAGACCAGAGCCCACCATGGTCTCGTGGCCACTGTCAGGGGCAGCCGCAGTGGGGGCAGCAGCCCGAGACGAGCGCCCCTCTGAGGTCTGCGGCCGAGCCCGGCTCTTGCGGGTACTGATGCGAATGATGCCGCGCACCAGGCGGCCCTCGGCGTCCTGCTCATCCAGGTGGTAGTCCTGCGTGATGCTGCTGATCAGGTCTGAGATCTTGCTGGTCTTCTCCAGGAACACCGTGTCGGACGTGCACTTGGCCAGCTCGTCGATCTGGTGCACGCTGAACAGCTCCGTCAGCTTCTTGAAGATGAGCACGTCAATCTCGCGGCTCGACATGGAGCCTCCGCCCATCTCGGGCAGGTCCAGGTCCGACTCGTGGAAGGAGTAGTACTCCTCGGAGTCTCGGGGACTGCTGGTGAAGGTGGTGGGCAGGCTGTGCCGCAGCGGTGGGGGCTCCTTGCAGCAGGAATCAGAGTCTGGGGCCGGGTAGGTGGCGTTGCGGTAGTAGACGGGGATGCCTTTGAGCTTGACGTCGGGGTAGCTGAAGCTGCTGCCCACGGTTGACTTGAGCCGCGGGCCGTCCCGCCGGCTGGGAGGTGCGCGGTCAGGGCTGGGGGGCATTCCGTTGTGCTCCTTGGCCCAGGTGGCTTCAGCAGTCCCCTCAGTGGAGTCCGCAGCAGACAAGCAGGGGCTGCAGCCCCGCACACAGGCGCCGCAGCGCTGGAGGCAACCCCGGCAGCGGCGGAAGCAGAAGGCCGTCCGGCACCAGTCCCACACCCAGGGACGCCAGAGCAGGCAGCAGGCAGGGGGCTCAGCTGCTGGCTCTGCGGAGCCAGAGATAAAGGTAATGCTCTCTGGCCCCTGGCAGCCGGGGTCCTTGGGGTCTGGCCTCCGGGTGCGGCGGCTCGCTGGGGGCTGGGCTGGCTCATGGTGCGCCTCCAGACACAGCTCGGCCGGTCTTTCCCAGGGGCCCAGGCGCGGCGGCCCAGATGATGGGCGGGGGTGTCCAGGGCGGGGCATGGCTCATCGCATGGTCTGCTGCAGCCGGGCACCTGCGGGAAAGGCCAGGAGGGTTGGGGGTCAGGCATCAGGGACCAGGGCCTACACTGACCCAGGAGCTGCAGACTTCCGGTTTTTTTCTTCTTCTTCTTTTTTTTTTTTTTGAAGAGGTTTTCGCTATAGGGCGCGTGCGCTCGCAGACAGACAGACAGAGAGAGACATAGAGACAGAAAGCGAGAAATCACCCCCAGGGGGGATGGCCACGCCGCAATCCCTTGTCCTCCATTTTCCTCTTGGGATCTTGGGCACGCACGCACACGTGCCCGGCATGAGTTTAAGCCCCCAGTCCGTGACTACATGGGAGTCCAGCGACATAGTGATTACGCTAACTGCTGGTCCCCAGACTTCTGGTTTTTGAGGATCCCTCCATGTGGCCATGGGATGGGCCCAAGAGTGCCCAGAAACCTCATCTGTTACGCCTCTCCCTCTCCAGAGAGCAAGTTTCTGCGATCTGACCCAGATTTCAAAATCTCCTGAAATTTCACCCATTGGGACGGCTAGTATTAAAAAAAAGGAAAAAAGAAAAAGAAAAGAAAAAGGAAAAATTGTAAGTGTGGTGAGGATGTGGAGAAATTGGAACGCTTGAGCTTCACTGGGGGATGTAAAATGGTGCAACTGCTGTGGAAAACAGTACAGTGGTTCTTTTTTTTTTTTTTTGGGAGAGGTTTTTCGCTATAGGGCGTGTGCGCTTGCCAGACAGACAGAGAGAGACATAGAGACAGAAAGCGAGAAATCACCCCCCAGGGGGGATGGTCACGCTGTAATCCCTTCTCCTCCATTCTCCTCTTGGGATCTTGGGCACGCACGCACACGCGCCTGGCGT
The DNA here is from genome assembly GCA_026018925.1 of Tupaia tana. Taxonomy (NCBI): domain Eukaryota; kingdom Metazoa; phylum Chordata; class Mammalia; order Scandentia; family Tupaiidae; genus Tupaia; species Tupaia tana. The sequence goes on from JAKSZU010000007.1 coordinate 96,028,054, forward strand.
GAGTTGTAAGCCACCGGGTCTGAGACGCGAACCGCGGTCGACTATGTGGGAGTCCAGCGACATAGCCATTACGCTAACTGCTGGTTCCCCAGTACAGTGGTTCTTTAAAAAACAAAACAAAACAGACAAGAGTGGGGCCAGCAGGTGGTGGTTAAGGTGCTAGACTCCCACATTGCTGACTGTGGTTTGAGTCCCAGAACCAGTGGCTTGAAACTCAGACCAGGCATGTGTGTTTATGCCCCAAACCCAAAGAACAGAATGAAAAAGAAGGGATTGTGGCAGGACCGTCACCCCTTGGGTGTGATTTCTCATTTTCCCTCTCTCTGTCTCTCTTTGGTGAGTGCATGTGTCCTATGGTAAAAAATACCTAAAAAAAAAAAAAATCAGACAATGCCACATGGTGCATCAATTCCACTTCTGGGTAAATACCTAAAAGAAGTGAGAGTGGAGACTCGGGCTGCCCTGACAGGGCATGCCAGTAAACTGGGATGCTCGGAGAGGCTGACACACACAGAGAGACCCAGGCTTGCATTTGGAGAACCGCCGAGTGTGCTGGGTGTGAGTGAGCCTCTGACCCGCAGCTGGCTGCCACTGGGCGTGGATTGTGGCCTCGGGACCTTGTTGGGAGTGCGCCCCGATTATGGAAGAAGTAGATAAATAAACTTGAAAAAAGAAAAAGGAGGCAAAGCCTTGAATGGACACTTATACACCAATGTTCACAGCAGCATTGTTCACAGCAGCCAAAATAAGAAACAGCTCAAATGTCCGTCAGTGGATGAATAACTAAATAAAACACGTACAGCCACACAGTGGAGTATTATTCAGCCTGAACACGTAAACAAAATCTGATACGTGTCTTTGATTCGAGGTTCAACACAGATGAACCTCGAAGACATTATGCTAAAGGAAATAAGCCAGACACAAGAGAGCCAATAGTATATGGTCCCACTTACATGAAATACCTAGAACAGTTATTTCATGAAGACAGAAAGCAGAATGGTGGTTGCCAGGGGCTGGAGGCAGGATTCACGGGGAGCTAGTTGAATTAGTAGGAGTTTCAGCTGGGAAGGATGAAAATGTCTTGGAACTTTATTTAATATATTTATTTAGTATATTTAATGCCACAGGACTGTGTGCTTAAATGAACATGGTTAAAAAAAGGCTAAAGGGGTGGATGGGTGGTTAAAGGCGCTGGACTCCCACATGGCTGACTGTGCTTTGAGTCCCAGACCTGGCAGCTTGCTTTCTCTCTCTGTCCCTTTCTGGTCAAATGAAAATAAATAAAGTTAAATAAAATAATTCTTAAAAAAAAAAAAAAAAAAAAAAAAGGCTAAAGGGGGCCAGCTGGTGGTATGGCAATTAAGGGGCTAGATTCCACATGGTCTATCCCATGGTTTGAGTCCCAGACCCAATGGCTTGAAAGACACACTGGGTGCATTTACACCATGCCCAAACTCCTGAGAAAAGAATAGAGAAGATAGGATTATAGCATGGCCATCCCTCCTGTGGGATGATTCCTCTCTCTCTTTCTTTTTTTAAATAAAGAATGATTTATCTAAGTTTACTTATCATTATTTATTTATTTTTTAAGAAAGATTTTTGTTATAGGGTGCATGTGCTCACTGGAGAGACAGAAAGACAGAGACAGAAATTGGGAAATCACCCCCCAAGGGGGATGGCCACGCTGCAATCCCTTCTCTTCCATTCTCCTCTTGGAATTGTGGGCACACACATGCACATGCACCTGGCATGAGTTTCAAGCTGCCTGGTCCGGCACTCCAATGATGGTTGGCCATGTGAAGTCTAACACCTTAACCACTTCACCACCTGCTGGTCCCACTTATCATTATCATCATCATTACTATTTCTTTGCTATAGGGCACACATGCTCACCAGAGAGAGAAAAAGAGAAAGTGAGAAAGCCTGCTGCCAGGCCTGGGACTCAAACTGTGGTTGGCCGTGTGGGAGTCCAGTGCCTTAAACACCACACCACTTGCTGGCCCCTTTGATTTCTCACTTTCCTTCTTTGTTTCTATCTCTCTGCATGCTCTGGTGAGTGCATATACTCTACAACAAAAAAATAAAAGAAAAAATAGGTTAAGGTGGTAAATTTCATGTATTTTTTATTGCACAAAAAAGAAAGATCTCCTGAGACCTAACTTTCTGGGAAGTGGTCTCCCCTAGTTTTATTCTATTGTTGGTAAGCCCAGCATGAGCCTCTGAGGCTGCTAAACAACACTTCCATGTGACTTGCTATGGAACCTGATCATTACCATCTTTTTTCCTTTTCCCTCATCTCTCAACTCAGACATAGGAATGTAACAGGTCCCCTTTCAATATTTAGTCTGACAGATTTGCCTTCCTAGCAACACTTAACACCAAAAACTATTTTGCTTCCTTTGATTAGACAAGAAAGGAGAGCCACAAAATCCACATTCTTTCCACTTTTGGCATGGTTGCTAGGAAGCTCAGAGTTAAGTAAGACTTCATTCACTCCATAAACATTGAATCTGGCTATATGCTAGGCACTGCAGAGCCCAAGATGAACCATTCACAGATCCTATTCTTTTTTTTTTTTTTTTTGAACTTTTTTTTTTTTTTTTTTTTTTTTTTTTTTGAGAGGTTTTTCGCTATAGGGCGCGTGCGCTCGCCAGACAGACAGAGAGAGACATAGAGACAGAAAGCGAGAAATCACCCCCCAGGGGGGATGGTCACGCCGCAATCCCTTCTCCTCCATTCTCCTCTCGGGATCTTGGGCACGCACGCACACGCGCCCGGCGTGAGTTGTAAGCCACCGGGTCCGAGACGCGAACCACGGTCGACTACGTGGGAGTCCAGCGACATAGCCATTACGCTAACTGCTGGTTCCCTTTTTGAACTTTTTGCTATAGGGTGCGTGCACTCACCGAAAGACAGAGAGACAGAAAGCTAGAAATCACCCCCTGGGGGGATGACCACGCTGCAATCCCTTCTCCTCCATTCTCCTCTTGGGATCTTGGGCATGCATACACACATGCCTGGCGTGAGTTTAAGTCACTGGGTCCAGGACTCGAACTGTGGTCAACAACATGGGAGTCCAGCAACATAGCCATTACACCAACTGCTGGTCCCCAGATCCTATTCTTTTTTTTGGGAGAGATTTTCGCTATAGGGCGCGTGCGCTCGCCAGACAGACAGAGAGAGACATAGAGACAGAAACCGAGAAATCACCCCCCAGGGGGGATGGTCATGCGGCAATCCCTTCTCCTCCATTCTCCTCTCGGGATCTTGGGCACGGATGCACACGCACCCGGCGTGAGTTTTAAGCCTTTTAAGCCACCGGGTCCGGGACGCAAACCGCGGTCGACTACGTGGGAGTCCAGCGACATAGCCATTACGCTAACTGCTGGTTCCCACCCAGATCCTATTCTTGATGACTCACACAGGGTTTCGTAGGGAAACAGATATTTAACAAACTTATAAGATGAAACATGTAGGATATAAATAGAAAATATGTTTTATGAAAAAACAATGCATGGATTTCAAGTATTTTTACACCAAAATAAACTCATACTTTTTTAATTGCCAGAGGGCATATGTGCTCCCCAGAGAGAGAGACAGAAAAACAGGGCAGAGGGTATGCTGGACTCCTACACAGTGGGCTGTGGTTGAAGTCCCAGACCCGGTGTCTTAAAATGCATGCTGGGGGACCAGCAGTTAGTGTAATGGCTATGTCGCTGGACTCCCACGTAGTCGACTACGGTTCGCGTCCCGGACCCGGTGGGGGTGGCTTAAAACTCACGCCGGGCGTGTGTGCGTGCGTGCCCAAGATCCCGAGAGGAGAATGGAGGAGAAGGGATTGTGGCGTGGCCATCCCCCCTGGGGGGGTGATTTCCTGCTTTCTGTCTCTCTTTCTCTCTCTGTCTGTCTGGCGAGCGCACGCGCCCTATAGCAAAAACCTCTTTAAAAAAGAGAGAGAGAGAAAAAAATGCATGCTGGGTGCGTGTCCGTACATGCCCAAAATTCTGAGAGGAGAATGAAGGAGAAGGGATTGCAGTGTGGCTATCCTCCCTGGGGGGTGATTTCTCACTTTCTGTCTGTCTCTCTGGCGAGCATACATGCCCTATAGCAAAAAAACTCTTTCTCTCTAAAAAAAATATTTACCAGATGGTTTGTATAGCTCATCTGAGTAGAGGGGGCAGCAGGTGGCATGATGATTAACGTGCTAGACTCCCACATAGCCAGCTGTGGTTCAAGTCCTGGACCTGGTGACTTGCTCTCTCACTCACCTCCCCCATCAAATTAAAAAAAAAAAAAAAAACAAAAAACAAAAAAAACGAAAACAACAGCTTAAATTTGAAAAAAGAGGGAGCGAGCCAGAGGAAAAGGACCCTCCCCCCACCGATCCCAGGGGTTGATGCCCATGTCACCATTCCTTCTCCTCGTGGGATTTTGGACATGCAAGTGCACATGCTCAGTGTGGTTTACAAGCTGCTGGGTCTGGGACTCAAACCACACAGGTGGCCATGTGGGATCCAGCCACCTTAACCACTATGCCACCAGGTAGCTCAACACTGAAGTCTTAAACTGGGGTCTTAGGAACACGGGACCAGGAATTAGGATGCCTGCACTGCAGTTCCAGTTCTGGCCCTGCTAGGCTGTGTGCCCTGGACTAATCAATGCCACCGCCCTGAGTGGGGCCACATCATTTTTCGCTGGAATACTGTCGAGACCCCCATCCCAACCACCTGCATGTCCTTCCACTTGCTACAGCCAGTAGATACTTAAAAACACACATTCAGGGGCAGCCAGTGAGGTGGTGGTTAAATGGCTGGATCCCATATGGTCAATAGCGTAGTCCTGGACTACGGAGTCCTGGAGTCCTGGACTCAGTGGCTTGAAAAACATGCTAGGGACATGTGCATGCATGCCCAAAATCCCAAAAGGAGGAGAAATGGAGACAGGATTGTGATCATGCTCTCTCATTTTCTCTCTCTGTCTCTGGTGAGCACACATGCCCTATGGTAAAATTAAAGCAAAACAAATAATAAAACCATGTATGTGGAGAATCTGGTAAAATCCACTTTAATTAAATGATCAGTTAATATCACCAATAATGGACCATACTGACTTTGAGTGCCTAGTACTATATACGAAGGATAAAACTTCACTGATGAAGTGGTCCTGACCCAAACACAACCTGAACGTAATCACAAGGGAAAATCAGAAAAGCCCAAATTGAGGGACCTGACAACTAAATGCAGTGTGATCCTAGACTAGCTCCTGGGTCTGCAGGAAAAATTAGAAGTTGGTTAATGTGGATAACTGGGGAAATTTGAAAATAGACTGTATATTATATGAGATTATTATATCAATGTTATAGTTCTGAATTTGATATTTATGGTTACATAATATTTTTATTCTTAGGAAATACACACTGAAGCTCTTTGGGTAAAGGGGCATAATATCTGCAACTTAATCTCAAATTGTTCAAATAAACACCTGAGAAACTTGAAGGTATGTGTGCAGAGGGAGAAAGAGAGAGGGAGAGGGAGGGAAAGACTGTCAGTCACTGGTGAATGGGGATGAGAAAGACATTAGAATTTCGTCCTGCAGTACTTCAACCCATTGGACCCTCCAGAACCCCTGGTCAGAGAGGAGTCTCTCCCCACAGTCTGGGATTTGTCAGCTGGGTCGGTCTTGTCCCCACTGTCTGAGGTTAAGCCCATTTCTGTAAGGACCATGACCCTAAGGGGCTGGGACTATGCCTGACTCCTTTATGGCTCAGTGTCTGGAACAGGTTTGGTACAGTAGGTGCTTCAGGTGACAGACACATTCTGTATTCTACTCATTGTAGAATCAATTGTCATCCAATGCGTTTAAAAAAATATTTATTTAATTTTATTTGTTATTATTATTATTCTTTTAATTTAACCAGAGAGACAGAGAAAGGGAAAGTGAGAAAGCAAGCTGCCAGGTCCAGGACTCCATGTGGTCAGCCATGTGGGAGCCTTAACCACCACGTCACTTGCTGGTCCCCGTCCAGTCATCTTTCACTGGGTGGAAAGAAAAAGGACTCAGGAAAAAGGCTGACCAGAGTGGGGACCAGGAGGTAGGGTATGTGAAATACCATCCCTCAAGGCGTGCAGACGGAGATTTTAATTGGTGACTTTAAAGTCCCTACAGCCCAAAGGCATGTGATTAAAAATCTTTGCTGGTCAACTGCCATGGTGCACAATGCTAAGATGCTGTGCTGTGCAAGGTGGGACCACATGGGAGACCCGGGTTTGATTCCCGCTCCAACCTAAGGCGGGCTTTGGTGGTACACACCTGTAGTCCCACTGACTTGAGAAGGTGAGGCAGGAAGATTCTGAGTCTGAGGCTGGGCTGGACAACATAGCAACACCCTGTCTGAAAGACCAGGCATGGTGGTGCAGGCCTGAATTCCCAGGTACTCGGGAGGATCAGGCAAGAGGATCACAACACTGTGTGACCTTTTATTTATTTTATATTTTAAATTTTCCCTAGAGGATGCATGCACTTGCTAGGTGTTGGAGGAGTGAGAAAGCACACCCATAGGGTGTGGTCACACCATAATCCCTCCTCTCTTTCTCCCTCCTGTTGGGATTTTGGGCATGCACACACACATGCCCAGTGTGTTTTTCAGGCTGCTAGGTCTGAGATTTGAACACGCAGTTGGCCACATGGGATCTGCCCACCTTAACACACCACACCACTGGCCAGATGGTAATCCTGTCTTTAGAACAAAAAACTTTGCCTTGGTTCGAACAATGTGGGTTTCAGCATGGACTCATTCATTCATTCAATGAACAAATATGTGCTGAAGGTCTACTGTTGCCAGACACTAAATTCTATAGCTATAATGGTAAGACAGACAAAATCCCCTAATCCCAGGAGCTTGCACTTTAGTGAAAGAACTGATGGTTTACATTGTTTTAAATGCTTTGGATGTAATAAACAAATTTATCCTCACAACCTTCTTTAGAGTACTTTTTTCTTTATTCATGACAGAGTGTCTGTGCATGCATGTTAGACACACACACACACACACACACGAGATCACCCTCCATTAGATATCATTGTGCCACAATCCCCTCCCTCCAGTCTTCTAGGTCACTGTGATTTTCAGGCTGAGTGGGCCAGGGATTTGAACCACAAGTGCCATGTGGAATCTGGCTTCTCTCTCTATTTTTAAAGAATTATTTTACTTAACTTTATTTATCATTATTATTTTTGAATTTGACCAGAGAGAGAGAGAGAGAGAGAACGTGAGAAAGCAAGCCAGGTCTGGGACTTGAACACCATGTGTGAGTCCAGTGCCTTTAACCACTATGCCATCTGCCGGCCCCAGCTCTGGCTTCTCTTAAAACTATACTGCGGAGCCAGCCCCTTTCTTTGTAGTATTGTTATGGCAATATCGAGGCAAAGAGAGGCTATATAATCCGTCCAAAGCTACACATCTAGTTGTGCCCAGTGAGATCTGCTGCAGACTCTTTCTTATGCACTACCCTACCCCATCTGTTCCTCGGAGTCACAATGCTAGCTGCAGAGACCTGACGATGGGATAGTGGCAATGCAACACTGAATGTTGCATGTGAATGTTGCCTTTCTCCTGGTCTTTCCGACAGGGTCTTGCTGTGTTGTCCAGCCTAGACTCAAACTCCGAATCTTGCTGCCTCAGTTTCTCAAGTCAGTGGGACTACAGACAGGTGCATACCACCAAAGCCCACCTTTAGGTTGGAGTGGGAATCAAACCAGGGTCCCCCATGTGGTTTCACCTGGCATAGCACAGCATCTTAGCTTTGTGCATCATGCAAAGATTTTTTTTTTTTGGAGAGATTTTTGCTATAGGGTGCGTGTGCTTGCCAGACAGAGAGAGTGAGACAGAAAGCGAGAAATCACCCTCCCGGGGTGGATGGCCATGCCGCAATCCCTTCTCTTCCATTCTCCTCTCGGGATCTTGGGCACGCCCGCACACGCGCCCAGCGTGAGTTTAAGCCACTGGGTCCGGGACTCGAATCATGGTCGACTACATGGGAGTCCAGCAACATAGCCATTACGCTAACTGCTGGTCCCCCATGCAAAGATTTTTTATCACATACCTCTGGGCTGTGACGGACTCTAAAGTCACTTATTAAAATCTCAGTCTGCACACTTTTAGAGAAGTGGTTTCTCCACACGGGAAGGTTCCAGGTTGGCCTTTGGAGACCTCCCCCAGTGCACCAGGAGCATGTGTGCCTATGACCTGGGACTGACTGAACTTGGAGGAAGATCATGTCGTGAAGACCCTCTTGGGGGTGCCTTTCTCTTATTCATGGAAAAAACAGACAAACTTAAAAAAAATGCTGAGCTGGTCCAGCCAGGGTGGCACAGGTGACTGACAGGAAGCAACATAGAGGACAAGGGGTCCAGATCCCAGGGCAACCTAGGCACACTGGAAGCATGTGCACAAATGTACCCCGTGACCCTGACTGACTGGACGGCTCGGGTGAGCACAGTGTGAGAAGAGAGAGACGCTGCCAGCTTCATGGACAAAGCTGTGCCTAGGGAGTGCCCACACGAAGCCTGGAACCTTCCAGACTCAGTTATTGATCCAGAATGTGAGTACACCTACTGTGTTCAACTACATGGAGCCCTGAAGGGCCTGGGGTTTGCAGAGAATTGAGGAATGGCCGGAGAGGTGACCGGGTCACTGTCACTTCTCCAACCCTTGAAGCTTTGAGACTGCTGCTATTGATTAAATTCATCCAATGAATACTTTTTTTTTTTGGAGAGGTTTTTGCTATAGGGCGCATGTGCTCGCCAGAAAGACAGAGAGAGACAGAGAGACAGAAAGCAAGAAATCACCCCCCAGGGGGGATGGCCATGCCACAATCCCTTCTCCTCCATTCTCCTCTTGGGATCTTGGGCACTCACGCACATGCGCCTGCTGTGAGTTTAAGCCACTGGGTCTGGGACTTGAACCACAGTTGACTACATGGGAGTCCAGCAACGCAGCCATTACACCATCTGCTGGTCCCCAAATACTTATTGAGCACTTATCATGTGCTCAACACTGTGCTAAATGCAAAGAACACAGTGAGTGGACCAGAAACAGCCTCTAGCCCAAGAGGACCTTCTCATTATTTAATACGCAATCGCGCAGTGAATAAGTATTCTATCTTCACTTTATGGATCAGGCCTGGGAAGATCAGCGAGGTGAAGAAACCTAGCTGAAAAGGAAGGAGCAGGGTTTGTATGGTGTGGTCTGCCCAGCCTGGGACCATGTACTGACTGCTCTGTGTCCCCGCATGGGGGTGAGGTGGGGGGGAAAGGAGCGAGATTTGGAATAAGGACGCCTAGCCCCGGTGTCCCCCTCCCCTGAACCCTCCTGAAGTCACACTCAGACCGCTCTTTCCAAGCTCTAACTACCCCACCCTCCAAAATCTTGGGAACACCTTGCATTAGTGGTTACTTGGTTTAGTGGCTTGGGGCAAGACTCTTAGCTTTGGCCTCCTCATCTTTAAAAAAGGTCAGTATTTCTATGCTTTCCCAGCCATTCCCCGCCCTTCCCCGTGAGGATCAAATGAAATATTGCCTGCAGGGGCCTTAGCGCCAACGCCTAGCATCTGGGCGGGCTCCCTCGCTGGGCGCTCTAACCTCCTGCAGGGACCTCCCCCATGGTCAGCGGGTCTTGGCCTGGCTCGCCTTCCCCGAACTTCTCAGAGAAGTTCTCCCTTTCTGCCTTTAGACTCCAGGAAAAAAAAACAACACACACACACACACACGCGCGCGCACACACACGGGGTCTGTCTCTGTCGGACCCTCCAACCACGTTCCCCTGGCCGCACCGGCCTCTGCCCCATCCCCGTGCCAAGAAGCGCCCCGGTCCTGCTCACGAACCGGTGGTCGGCTCAGACGCGGCACACCTGTGCACCCTCGGTCTCGAACCCAAAAACGCAACCGCGGGCACACAGTCCCGAAGACAGGGGCTAGCACAGCCCCTACAGCAGCACTGCCCTGGGGCGGTCACCACCCTCTCCAGCTGCAAGGGCCCTCTGCCAGCGGGCCGACCCAGCCCTCTCGCGTCCTGACACTGTCCCTTCGGGCAAGCAGTCCCCTCCCCGGCCCCCATTGAGCGCGGCCCCGTCCGCCAGCTAGCGCGGCCAGCACGGCCCTCTTCTCCCCACTCCGCCCGGCCAGCCCGCTCAGGCCGCTCCCTGGCTGGCCCGCGCACCCCGGAAGTGGGAAGGTGGCCCCCGAGGAACCGGGCCTAGGGCTCTTCCCCCACACAGGGGCAGCCTTAGGAGACTCCCCACTCTGGCGCCGCCCTGCTTCGCGCCCCCTCGGGCCCGCGCGGGGCTTACCTGTCCCGCCAGGTGAGCCGCCTCCAGCTCAGCCCCTCCCCCGCCCCCTTCGCCGCTCACCTGGGCCGCAGGTGAGCGTCTCGCGGGAGCGCCGCACGGGCCGCCGCTGGGGACACACTTCCTGTCTCCGCGAAGCGTCGCCGCCGCGTACCTGGTGGAAGCCACGCCCTTGGGCGCTGGGCGGGCTCCATGCGTGGACTGCGGCTTTCAGCCGGCTCGGCCTGGTCCCTGGTCGGGGTAAGCCAGGCCTGGCGGGTCGGTCGGCGGGCGCTGGGTCTCGGTTTCCTCTTCTGTTAAATGGGCCGGGGTGCTCCAGTGCCTGGGCGTCCTGGGAGTGCCCTATAGCTCCAGCTCGTGGGCGTCTCCGAGGCAGCCTTCCCTAACCCCTTCTCCCGGCCCGCCCCTGGACGACTGTTAGGTAGAACAGTCCCCGGCACTTCTCGATCCCAGTACACAGCCCGCGAGTGTTTCCATGTCTGTGTCTCCTCCTCCGGGCTCTGACCTAGAGCTAGGATCTGGTCTGTTCCTTGTGTTCCTGGTGATTTTCAAGTGAATGAACTGGGGCAGCCTGGAGCCAGCAGGTGGCCAAGTGATTAAGGCACAGGACTCCCACATGGCTGACCTCGGTTTGAGCCCCAGATCCAGTGGCTTGAAACTCACACTGGGCGAAAGTGCGTGCATGCCCAAAATCCTGAGAGGAGAAGGGATTTGCTGCGTGGCCATCTTCCCCGGGGTGTGCGTGTGGGTGGGGGTGGTGATTTCTCACTCTTTCTTTCTCTGTCTCCCCGGTGAGCACGTGCACCCTGTAACAAAAATCTCTAAAACAGAACTGGGTGCCTGGATCCTGTTCTCATCTGTAGAGAAACCCTGATGAAGACAAGTACCTGGGACCTGGAGTAGGGTGTGTGTGTGCGTGCTGTTGGCCGATGGGGTGGGGGGAGTCCACCCTTGAAAAACACATCCCTGATTAGCAGAGGTAGTTTTGGTCTCTACCGAAGGCCACCCTAGTGGGTGACATGAGGTAAGGACCTAGAATTTCCTGGGTTCCTGCTCCCCTTTATAACAGCGCCAAACAAGTGACTTTCGGGGACTGTCGTAGGATCTATGCCAAACCTCTTACTTGCCACTGTTTTCCATCCTTCCACTGATCTCTCAATCCAGGATCATGGGATGTCCTTCCACTTTTTTATGTCTTTTTTTTTTATATAAATGAATCCATTTTTAAAAGAATTATTATTATTATTATTTAACTTGCTGAGGTCATCAGAGAGAGACAGAGGAGAGGGGGGGAAAGTGATAAAGCAAGCCTCCAGGTTCAGGACTTGAACCATGGTCGGCCATGTAGGAGTCCAGTACCCTAACCACCATGCCACCTGCTGGCCCCTTTTGTGTTCTTTTTGATTTCCTTTTTAAGGTTTTCATAGTTTTCCTTATAGAGGTCTTTGTTTTCCTTGGTTAGTTTTTTAAAATTTATTTAATTTTTATTTATTCATTCATTTATTTTAATTTTATCAGAGAGAGACAGAAATTTTAGTCTTAATCCCTTCAGTAGTCATGAAGTCATTCAGAAGTAGGTTATTTAGTTTCCATGTATTTGTGTGTTTTTGAGGGTTTTTCCTGAGATTAATATCAAGTTTAATTTCATTAGGTTTGGAGAAGATGCTGGATATAGTTTCTGTGCCTTTGAATCTGTAAAGGTTGGTTTTGTGCCCCATCATGTGGTCAATCTTTGAGAAAGTACCATGCAGGGCTGATATATATTTTGTGTGTTTTGGGTGGAAAGTTCTATAGATGTCTGTCAAGTCCATGTGTGATTTATGGTATCATTTAGATCCTGGATCTCTGCTTATTTTTTGTCTCATTGATCTGTCTAAAGGAGATAATGGGGTGTTGAGATCTCCAACAATTAGTGTGTTACAGTCTATTTCTCCTTTTAGATCTATCAGTCTATCCTTTACATATTTGGGTGCTCCTGAGTTGGGTACATAGATATTTATAAGTGTTATATCTCCTTGATGAATTAGCCATTCTACTACTATATAATGGCCTTCTTTGTCTCTTCTTATGTTTTTTTCTTAAAGCCTGTTTTGTCTGAAATCAGTATGGGGACTCCTGCCCTTTTTTTGGTTTCTGTTTGGAATACCTTTTTCCAGCCCTTCACTTTTATTTTTAGAGAGTTTTTTTTTTTTTTTTTTTTTTTTTTTTTTTTTTTTTTTTTTTTTTTTTTTTGCTGTAGGGCGCATGTGCTGGCCGCAAAGACAGAGAGAGACAGAGAGACAGGAAATGAGAAATCTCCACCCGGGAGGTTGGCCACACCGCAATCCTTTCTCCTCCATTCTCCTCTTGCGATCTTGGGCACACACGCAAAGGTGCCCAGTGTGAGTTTAAGCCACCGGATCCGAGATTTAAACCACTGTCAACTACATGGGAGTCCTGCGACATAGCCATTACACCAACAGCTGGCCCTGCCCTTTACTTTTAACATATGTATGTCTTCATTCATGAGATGGGTTTCTCGTAGACAGCAGATGGAGGGTTTCTGATTTTTAATCTATTCAGTTAGTCTGTGTCTCTTGATTGGAGAATTCATTAGCATTCAACGTTATTATTGATTTTTCCAGGCTTGTCCCTACCAAAAAGTTGGCCATATTTTTGGTTGTTTTTTGTTCTTTTATGGGTGTCTGTCTGTCTTTAGTTTTCTTCATATACTACTCTTTCCAGAATTTCTTGAAGAGCTGGTATGGAGTTGGTAAATTCTTTCAGGTTTTGTTTATCCGAGAACGTTTTTAATCTTCTTTTCCCATATGAAGGATGATCTTGCCAGGCATAGTATTCTTGGTTGGAATTGCTTTTCATTTAACACTTTGTATATATTTCCCCATTCTTTCCTTGATTGCATTATATCCAATGAGCTGTCCGGTGTTAGCCTGATGGGATAGCATTTGTAAGTGACTTGACATTTCTCTCTTGCCAATCTTAGTATCTTGTCTTTGTCTGTGGTTTTGACCAATCTAGCTGTGATGTGTTGTGGAGAGGATCTTCTTGGATTGATTCTATTTTGGGTTCTTTGTATTTCTTGGGTTCTAAATGTTTGAGTACCTCCCTAGACTTGGAAAGTTTTCTTCCAGGATTTCATGGAATAGATTATTGATACCCTTATTAGTTTCTTCACTTTCTGGGATACCAATTATTTGGATGTTTGGACGTTTCATGGTATCTAGTATTTCTTGTATATTAGTTTCCGTTTTTTTGGTTGTTTTTGTCAGTATTTTTGATAATTTTTTTCTAGGTCAGAGGTTTTGTCTTCTACTTTTGAGATTCTATCTTCTGCATTGTCTAACCTGCTTTTAATACTTTTGAGGGAGGTTTTGATTTCCTGTATTATAGCCTTCAAGTCTAACAGTTCCGTTTGATTCTTTTTTATGGTGTTCAATTCTTTCATATTGTTGAAGGACTTCCTCATGTCTTAGAGCTTAATGTTTCTTTTCTCTTGCATCTCATAGAGTTTTGTTACCATAAATATTCAAAATTCTTTTTCTGACATTTCTGTAATATCCTCTAATTTTTCTCTACTTGAAGACGATTTAGTGTTCCCTTGATGGAAATGTATTACTTGATTCTCTCATCCTTGAGGCTCTTCTTTGATTTTTAGTCATTTTATTCACTTTTGGCTAATTTGTTGGAGAAGGATTCTGTAACTGTGAGCTCGTGTGTTTCCCTTACTGTGAAATAATTTGGTGATATTTTCTACCTTCTACTGTGTCCTCCAGTGTGGGAATCACAGGAGGAGTTTTGAAATCAGATTTATGAAGGGGAGTTTCACTCTTTTTACAACCACTACAGTGAGGGGTGAAGAATTCTCTAAAACTCACAGTGTTCAGAGGTTTAGCTACTATGCACCTAGACTTCTCTAGGCAGTGGGTAAGGGCTGAGCAGTAAAATAGGAAAGTAAGGTAAGAGAAAAGTAAAGTAGGAAACAGAAATATGAATAAAAAAGCAAAGAAAAAAGACACGAATAAGTAGAAAAAAAGAGGAGAGGGAACCAGCAGTTAGCGTAATGGCTATGTCGCTGGACTCCCACGTAGTCGACCGCGGTTCGCGTCCCGGACCCGGTGGCTTGGCTTAAAACTCACGCCGGGCGCGTGTGCGTGCGTGCCCAAGATCCCGAGAGGAGAATGGAGGAGAAGGGATTGCAGCGTGACCATCCCCCCTGGGGGGTGATTTCTCGCTTTCTGTCTCTATGTCTCTGTCTGTCTGTTTGGCGAGCGCACGCGCCCTATAGCGAAAACCTCTCCAAAAAAAAAAAAAAAAAAAAAAAAAGAGGAGAAAAACACAGAAATCACGTCGCAGAAAATAAAATTAGGTCAAAAATGGAAAACCACACAGTGTGCTTGTGTGCCACATGAAGGGGCCACGAAGGCAGAGATGGAGATGTCTGGATGCTTTCTGTCGTAGGTGAGCAAAGAAGAGACAAAATTGCAAGAGAAAGGCACAAACGTAGCAGAAAGCAGTTTTTTAAAAAGAGAAAATGTTAGAAGGCACGGAGAAGAACAAGAGGGAGGGAGACACTTGCCTACCTGACTAGCACTGGGGTCTGGAGGGAGGGGCTGGCTGCTTGGGTGGGGCCCTTCACAGCGGTGAAGCTGAACCCAGAAGGAGCAGCAGAGGCAGAGATGGAGAGGCCCAGATGCTTTCTGTCCTAGGTGAGGGCCAAGCCAGACTTTTCAAGCTTGAAAAACATGCCAGGTGTCCGTCTGTGTGTGCCTAAAATCCAGTAAGGAGAAATGAAAGAGTGAATGGGAGGGTGCTTTCTCAACCCTACCATTCTCCAGTGAGTGCATGCACTCTTTAGCCAATTAAAAAAAAAAAAAGAAAGAAAAGAAAATAAAAGAAAAAAAAAGATTATCAGTAGAAACATTGCTCATGTAGCTCCAAACAAGGAACACCTTAATGCCTCTGACAAGAGAAAAGAAATGTGGAACATTCTTACAATTATCGTAGAGCAGAGAAAATGAATGAAATCCAGTAATGACTGGATCATGGTAATGTGGTAGTGAATCAGAAAAGCCACGTCTCAGATTATATATAGAATGGAATCCTTTATATACAGTTCAGAAACAATTAGAGTTGACTTTGGGCGTCCGCTCAACCTCTGTGAGGAGAGTTTTTAGTCTCTGGCCTGGCAGGTTTGTTCTCTGCTTTCGGACCGGCGTCCTGCACCGTAAACCTACCAGCCAGCTCCTGGGCCAGGCCAAGAAGCATCTGAGTTTGATTCCCCTGTTATATTTATTGGAGCTGGAGGCACTGGAGCAGCACTGTATCTCATGCGTTTGGCAATGTTCAATCCTGATGTCTCTTGGGACAGAAAGAATAACCCTGAATCCTGAATCCCAATGATCAGTACAAGTTTTACTCAGTGAATGTGGATTACAGCAAACTGAAGAAAGAAGGTCCAGACTTCTAAATGAAATGTTTCACTCATAATGAAGGTCTTCCAGAAGCCATCGCACAATTTTCCACTTAACCAGGAAATATTCTCCTCTAAATGCATGAAATCATTTTGATGTGTTCAGATTTACACTGGTTAATAAATATCTGAAACTTGATATGTGTCAGTATTTAATGCTGAAATTTTGCTCTGAACTTTATAACTAGGGTATAGAAAATAAAACATTAAATAATTAAAAAAAAACACAATTAGAGCTACTATGTTCTAGTTTAGGCATAATTAGGTTTGCCATATGAAATTACTAGAATTTGACCTGTTTTGAGCTCAGAAATAATTGGAAAAATCATGTTTTGGTCTAACTTATATATAGAATAAAAGCATTTAAACAAAGATTAAGGGAGTGAAAAACACAAAATTCAGAATGATGATTACTTGGGGGTAGGTGGAGAAGGAGGCAGGGATAGGAGAAGAACCTATAGGTAGATTTAATTTTTAATAATTTTTTTTTGGGAGAGGTTTTTGCTATAGGGCGCATGCGCTCACCAGAAAGACAGAGAGACAGAAAGTGAGAAATCACCCCCCAGGGGGGATGGCCACACTGCAATTCCTTCTCCATTCTCCTCTCGGGATCTTGGGCACGCACACACATGCACCTGGTGTGAATTTAAGCCACCGGGTCCGGGACTTGAACTGTGGTTGACTACATGGGAGTCCAGCAACATAGTCATTATACTAACTGCTGGTCCCAATTTTTAATAATATTTTGATTCATGGGTTGGGTGGTGTATTCAAGGGTTTTCATTTTATAAATGAATGGAAAAAATCAAAATTTATGCTGTAATGCTAAATAATTAAGGGTGCTCTCACTTGCAATATTTTCAAATATATAAAAATGTGCCTTCAGGGTCATATTTGGTTTTGCCACATTGATTGATTTTTTGTTTGTTTGTTTTTGAGTTTTTTGCCTTAGGGCATGTATGCTTGCCAGAGACAGAGAGAGAGACAGTGAGAGGGGAAGCAAGAAATCACTCCCTAGAGGGCATGACCATGCCACAATCCCTTCTCCTCCATTCTCCTCCCAGAATCTTGGGCATGCATGCACATGCGCCTGGCATGATTTTCTAACTGCTGGGTCTGGGACTCAAACTGCGGTAGGCCATGTGAGAGTCCAGTGACATAGCTGCTACGCCATCTGCGGGCCCCTATTGTTTTTCTTTAAAGATTAAGGTATAATTTACATACAGTAAAATTCACCTCTTTTAGTGTCCAGTTCTGTAAGTTTTGAAAAATGCATATAATTGTACCACCACCATCACAATCAAGACATATAATAGAGTCATCAATTGCCAAAATTCCCCTGCACTTCTCTGTATCAATATAATGAATAAATAAAAAAGTAGAGGCATGGATGGGAGAGGCTCTGGAAAAAAGACACAGAAATGCATATAGATGGGCCAAATGGGTTGTGGAACATCATACCACATCAGAATGACATAAGGGGCATTACCAATATGTATCTCAAAAAAACAAAAACAAAACTAGTAGAGCAAAAATTGAAGGTATACATCACAATGTGGTCTCATTAAAAATGGTGAACATGTTAATATCTTTGATTTGATTGTTACACACTGCATGAATGCTTTGAGGATCCATATTGTACCCTGGAAAGTTATGCTATAGGGCACATTTGCTCACCCAAGAGACAAAAAGAGATAGACAGAAAGTAAGAAATTACTCCCTAGCAGGGATGGCCATGCCACAATCCCTTCTCCTCCATTCTCCTCTCGGGATTTTAGGCACACATGCACACACATCTGGCGTGAGTTTTAAGCCGCCAAGTCCAGGACTTAAACTATGGTTGACTATGTGGGAGTCCAATGTAACCATTATGCCATCTGCTGGTCCCTGGCCCTTTCTTTCTGAATTAAAAAAAAAAAAAAACACAAAAACAAAAACAAAAACAAAAACAAAAAAAACCTTTTTTTTTTTTTTTTTTTTTTTTAACTTTGGCTAGAGGATGTGTGTATTCATTGGAGAGAGACAGAGAAAGAGAGAAAGTGAGAAATCATCCCTCTGGAGAATGACTACTCCACAATCCCTTTTTTATTCTCTTCTTGAGATTTTGGGCACACATGCACATGCACCTGGTGTGTTTTTCAAGCCACTGGATCTGGGACTCAAACTACACGATCAGTCACGTGGGATCCAGTCACCCCAACCACCTCATCCCTGGCTGGCCTTTATCTTTCTTTCATATTCATAGTTTTACTTTTTCTATAATTTGTTTAGTTGTGAAAGTGTAGAGTTGTGCTGTGAAATTCTAATTTTGGGGAACCAGCAGTTAGCATAATGGCTATGTTGCTGGACTCCCACGTAGTTGACCGCGGTTTGAGTCCCGGACCCGGTGGCTTAAACTCACGCCGTGCGCGTGTGCGTGCGTGCCCAAGATCCCGAGAGGAGAATGGAGGAGAAGGGATTGCAGCGTGGCCATCCCCTCTGGGGGGTGATTTCTCGCTTTCTATCTCTCTGTCTTTGTCTGTCTGGCAAGCGCACGCGCCCTATAGCAAAAAAAACCTCTCCAAAAGAAAAAAAGAAAAGAAATTCTAATTTTGTGGTACAAAATACTGTAGACTAATAGGTAAGAATGTGATGTCTAGGGACAGTGTAATGGTTATGTCGCTGGACTCCCACATGGCCAACCATAGGTCCAGTCCTGGACCTGGAGGCTTGAAATTCACACTGGATGCATGTGCGTACTTGCCTAAAATCCTAAGAGGAGAATGGAGGAGAAGGGATTGTGGTGTAGCCATCCCCCCTGGGGGGGGGGTAATTTCTCGCTTTCTGTCTCTTATAGCAAAAATCTCTCTCTTAAAAAAAAAAAAGAATATGATGACTGAAGCAGCTCAGAGCGACTTTCTTTACTTTAGGGGGTGAGGAGAAGAAGGAAGAAGAGGAGGGAGGGGGGGAAGAGGGAAAAATGACCTCTGGCTACACTTTCTGATATGTGAGGGAATCTGCCTCTGGAGTCCCAGCCTGCAGTGTCACATACTGGGTGACCTTGGAGAAGCTACTTACATCCTCCTCATCTGTAAAATAGGGATGATAGTATTTTCCCTATAGAGCATTTTGCAATAGGCACAAAGTAGCTGCTGTTATTCAAATCATAGTCACACTCCCCTGTTCCTCTGTCTCGCACACTCAAAAGATATTGGGCCCTGTTCCTGAGGACCATCCTCCTTGCCACAGTGTATATTGTAAAATTCTGTTAACACCAGTGACACTCTAGGCATGTACCCAAAAGGGTTGAAAATAGAGACTTAGGGCCAGCAGATGGTATAGTGGTTATGTCACTGGACTTCCACCTGGTCAACTGTGGTTCGAGTCCTGGGCCAGGTGGCTTGAAAATCATGCCAGGTGTGTGTGTGCATGCATGTCCAAGATTTCAGGAAGAAAAGGGATTGTGGTGTGGTCATCCCCCCAGGGGGTGATTTCTTGTTTTCTTTCTCACTGTCTCTATCTCCAGTGAGCATACATGCCCTAAGGCAAAATCTCTAAAAAAAAAAAATGGAGACAACCGATAGACAACATGGCATGTACACACAATGGGATATTGTTCAGTGTAAAGGAATGGAGTTCTGACACACAGTGCAGCATGGGTAAACCTCGAAGATGTTGTGGTAAGCGAAATAAGGACAAAAGGACAGATCTGAAACAAAACAAAACAAAGCAGCTGTTTTTCAGAGTGGACTGAAAATGGAAGCCGGGCCTCCCATGAGGCTCCAGCCTGCTGAGCGGCAGCATTCAGCATCCGCTCTGTCCCTGGGTCTGGGCTCTCATGGAGCCTGCTGAGCGGCAGCATTCAGCATCCGCTCTGTCCCTGGGTCTGGGCTCTCATGGTACTCTGAGCAAGACGAGACCTTGCTGGTCCAGCGCTCAGCGTGACAAAGGAAAGACAGGCGCTCTACTGGGGCGACTTTTCCAGAGAACAGCCCACCTCTCCTATACATTGTCCTGTACAGTTTACAGCATGCACACATTTTATTCGATCCTAACAATGGCCCTAAGAGTAGGCACAGTCGTGTTTACCTTACAGATGCGGAAACTGAAGCTCATTGAGTCTTGGTCTTTACCCAAGGCCATACTATGAATGAGAAGTGGAGTTGGGTGGGAACCCAGCCCAGATTCGCTGTACAGCACAGGTTTCCAACTCCTGGTCCTGTTAGGAACCGGGCCTCACAGTAGGAGGTAAGCAGTGGGAGAGCCAGTGAGTGAAGCCGCATCTGTATTTACAGCCACTCCCCTGAGCTCACAATACCACCTGCATTGGCGCCTGAGTTCCACCTCCTCCCACAGGAACCCTCAGATGGGACCACGATTGCAGAAAAACAAACTTAGGGCTCCCACTGACTGCATTATAGTGAGTGGTGTAATTATTTCATTATGTATGGCAATGTAATAATAATAAAAATAACGTGCACAATAAATGTAATGCACTTGAGTTATTCTAAAACCATCCCCAGCTTCCCATGGAAATATTGTCTTTCCTGAACCCAGTTCCTGGTACAGAAAAGTTCGGCGACTGTTGCTCTACAGTGGCCCTTACTGTGCCCGCCTCCAAGCCCTCAAAGCTGTGTTTCGGCTTCTTTATTTTTCTTTTATATTTCCTTTTATTTACATCATTTAATTATTGTACATCTTTATGGAGCCACGACATGGATGTTCCTTTTTATTTTTAATTTTCAGTATGTTGTTTATTTATTTATTTATTTTACATTTTCCCACATTTACTTTACATATCAAAAATTTTTGCTCATATTTCATAGTTTTTTTTCTTTTGGAGAGGTTTTTGCTATAAGGCGTGTGCGCTCACCAGAAAGACAGAGACAGAGAGACAGAAAGCGAGAAATCACCCCCTAGGGGGGATGGCCACGCTGCAATCCTTTCTCCTCCATTCTCCTCTTCGGATCTTGGGCTGCACGCACACGCACCCAACGTGAGTTTAAGCCACCAGGCCCGGGACTCGAACCGTGGTCGACTACATTGGAGTTCAGTGACATAGCCATTACGCTAACTGCTGGTTCCAGTTCTTGACAGTTAATAGACAACTTTTAAAATTTTTAAAAACTGAATTCTAGAGATAACTTTCAAAATATCTGTTATAATTTTGTTTGTGAGTCTATAATAACAGAGACAATTTTTTTTTTTTTTTGCTATAGGGCGCATGCGCTTGCTAGACAGACACAGAGAGACATAGAGACAGAAAGCGAGAAATCACCCCCCAGGGGGGATGGCCACGCCGCAATCCCTTGTCCTCCATTCTCCTCTTGGGATCTTTCGCACGCACACACACGCACCCGGTGTGAGTTTAAGCCACCGGGTCTGGGACTCAAACCGTAGTTGACTACATGGGAGTCCAGCGACTTAGCCATTACACTAACTGCTGGTCCCAATATGGTTTTAAATATACATATATATTTTTTTTTGAGAGGTTTTTTTTTTTTTTTTTTTTTTTTTTTTTTTTTTTTTTTGGCTATAGGGTGCATGTGCTTGCCAGAGAGACAGAGAGACAGAAAGCGAGAAATTGGCCCCCCGGGGGGGGATGGTCATGTTGCAATCCCTTCTCCTTCATTCTCCTCTCTGGATCCTGGACACCTACACACATGCCCCCGGGGCCAGTTTAAGCCACTGGGACTCAAACTGTGAATGAATACATGGTAGTCCAGCGATAAAGCCATTACGTGGACTGCTGGTCCCTGGTTTTAAATAATTTTGAGAAAGTATTTACATGTTAACTACTCAAACTGTTGAAAAGCAAACACCCAGCACACAATTGAGACATGGACCTTTCCAATGCAGCTCTGCCTACCGAGTATTCTGTGAGTTACCACCTGCTAGCAAAGATCAAGGTCTTTTTTTTTTTTTTTTGGAGAGGTTTTTCACTATAGGGCGCGTGCGCTCGCCAGACAGACAGAGACAGAGAGACAAAAAGCGAGAAATCACCCCCCAGGGGGGATGGTCATGCCGCAATCCCTTTTCCTCCATTCTCCTCTCGGGATCTTGGGCACGCACGCACATGCGCCCGGCGTGAGTTTTAAGCCACCGGGTCTGGGACGCAAACTGCGGTCAACTACTTGGGAGTCCAGCGACATAGCCATTACGCTAACTGCTGGTTCCCAGATCAAGCTCTTTTTCTTCCTTTGAAGTCTTCCTCAAGGTAATCCTCTGGTTGTGGCTGCTCTTTTGCAATCTCTACTGATTACAATGCTGGGCTGGAAAAGTCCAGGTTACTTTATGGCACAAATTTTTTCATATAGCTTCTCTAATCCTCTCTGCCAGGCAGAGCTGTTTATGGGGCCAGGCCATCTTTCCAAGAGCTTCTGTTGGCTTGAGATCTACCTTAGTTCCACAGTTTTCTGCTCATATCTTCAGATACGACATTCCAGTCAGAGCCCTGGCAATAACGAGTATTTCCAATTTCTCATACAAGGCAACAGGTATTATTGAACTTATACAAAAAACTATTCTGCTACAAAATAAGAATACTCACAAGTATTTTCCAATTTCAGAGAGGTCAAGAAAGGAGAAAAGTTTATGTTTTGATTTAAAAAAACAAACATTTTAACAAATTGTTGAACCTATCAATAGCTCAAAAGAAAGCAAAATCCTTAAATCTGGAAAACAAAGTATAGAAGAAAATCAGTAATGTTTTAGTCAAAAGTTATAAAATTCTATTTCACCAGTTCAGTCTCAGGTAATTAATCTATCTTAATTTACAGTGTTACTGTGATCCAATCCTTCCGTTTAAATCCTGGAAGGTAACATTCAATGTTATTGATATTTCTGGGCTTATTCCTACCATTAAGTTGGTCATTTTCTTGGTTACTTTTTGTCCTCTTATTTCTTCCTGTCTGTCTTTAATTTTCCTAGTATAGCACTCTTTTCAGAAATTCTTGAAGAGCTGGCCTGGTGTTGGTAAATTCTTTCAGATTTTGTTTATCTGAGAATGTTATTATCTTTTCTTCCCATATGTAGGATAATCTTGCCTGGATATTCTTTTACTTTTTCTTTTTCCTTTTTTTTTTTGAGAGTTTTTTGCTATAGGGCGTGTGTGCTTGCCAGAAAGACAGAGAGACAGAAAGAGAGAAATCACCCTCCAAGGGGGATGGCCACACCGCAATCCCTCCTTCTCCGTTCTCCTCTTAGGATCTTGGGCATGCACATACACGTGCTTGGTGTGAATTTAAGCCACCAGGTCCAGGACTCAAACTGTGGTCAACTACATGGGAGTCTAGCAACATAGCCATTATGCAAGTGCTGGTCCCGGGGTTTTCTTTCTTTCTTTCTCTCTCTTTCTTTCTTTCTTTCTTTCTTTCTTTCTTTCTTTCTTTCTTTCTTTTTTTTTTTTTGAGATTTTGCTATCGTGCTTATGGGAGAGACAGAGAGAAAGAAAATGAGACATCACCCTCCAGGGGGGATGGCCACACTAGAATCCCTTCTCCTTCATTTTCCTCTTGAGATTTTGGGTACACACACACACACACACATACACATACATACATGTGCATAAGCGTGTCTGGCGTGAGTTGTAAACTGCTGAGTCCAAGACTTGAACCACAATTGACTATGTGGGAGTCTGTGACCTAACTATTCACCATCTGCTGGTCCCACAACATGGATTTTTAAAGTGTGCATGGAATATATACACATATATATATATATATATATATATATATATATATGATTGTCAGTGTCTGTTATTATTATTATTATTATTATTGGAGAGGCTTTTGCTATAGGGCGTGTGCGCTCTCCAGGAAGACAGAGAGAAACAGAGAGACAGAAAGTGAGAAATCACCCCCCAGGGGGATGGCCACGCCGCAATCCCTTCTCCTCCATTCTCTTCTCGGGATCTTGGGTACACATGCACACGCGCCCGGCGTGAGTTTAAGCCACCAGGTCTGGGACGCGAACTGCGGTCGATTACATGGGAGTCCAGTGACGCAGCCATTACACTAACTGCAGGTCCCCGCAGTGTGTATTTTTTTCAGTCAGTTGTGGTATGCCATTCCACATCTAATTTGCCACAGGGCTCTATAAGCAAATTACAGGCCTGCCTTTATAACCAGAACCTCCTGAGCTCAGTTTTGCCTTTTGGCCTTGATGTAGGGTCATCATCCTGATCCTTTTCTTTCCAGTTTATTTCTCGGCTGTGTTCATTTTTCTGATTACCTTTCTCAGCCACGTTCGGCAGAGTGGGATAAAAGGGAGGTGTAGAAGATGACTCTAGGTTTCTGGTCTGTGTTACTGGGTGGATGGAGATGACTGGGAAAGACAAGTTTGGGATGTGAGAATTCAGATTGAAGTGTTAAGCCTGTTGGATTTGAGGGTTTATGAGCTAGTTGCAATATCACATTTGTATGGGTGGCATTCAGAGTGCTCCTGAGATGCTAGTTGCAACACCTGCAGCTTTGGGCTGGGAGGAGTGATGGGTCAGGGGTGTGCAGGAGGTGGTGTGTGGAGGAGCAGAAGTGACGCCTGCCTCTCCCTCTGCTGGGGCCTGTCCCTTACTTCTCGTGCTTCTCCTCCTGGGGCACTAGGGGGTAGCACACAATGGTAGAAATCGCCAGAACTTCAGTCACAGGATCTGAGCTGGAGACACACTGATCACTGCAGTGTGAACTTAACCTTTTTGAACCTTAGCATTTCTCATCTGAAAAGGGGTTTGACGTGAGGCAGGATAGCACCATGGTTTAGACTGTGAATTCTGGTGCCAGATTGTGTCCCAGCTCTACCATTTACTAGCTGGGTGACTTTGGCCAAGACTATTCAACTGTGAAGTGGAGGTAGTTGTCAAAATCTAGATAACAAACCTTCTCCAAAGGTAATAGATTTAAGTTTATTTGGGGAAGAGCATTGTATCAGAAATATACAAAAACGGGAGCCAGCAAGTGGCATAGTGGTTAAGGTACTAGACTCCCACATGGTCACTGTGGTTTGTGTCCTGGACCCGGTGGCTTGAAACTCATGCTGGGCGCATGTGCGTACATGTCTAAGACCCCGAGAGGAGAATGGAGGAGGGGGGATTGTGGTGCCCATTCCCCCAGGGTGGGGATTTCTCACTTTCTCTGTCTCTGTCTCCGGTGAGTGCACAGGCCTTATAGCAAAAATCTCTCTAAAAATAAATAAATACAAATTAGAAGGGAGGTTAAGGAAGATAAGGTTTTTGTTTTTGTTTTAGGTTTACTCATTTATTTCTTTCATGAGAGAGCCAGCGAGACGCCCCTAATAGGCTACCCGTGCTGCGATCCATTACGAGTGTGTGTGCATCCCCAGCTCGGGGAGGTCTCATTGCTGCTCCACCACCGGCCCCCCCAAGGTGTTTTTTTTTTTTTTTTTTTTTTTTTTTTTTTTTAATTTGTGATAGAGAGCATGTTCATGAGAATAAGAGAAAGAAAGAGGGAGAGAGAGAAGCATCCTCGACAGTCTGGTCACACTGCAGACCCCTTCCCATAGACCTCTGGCTCGTCAGGATTTGGGCCACACAGATACCCAGCAAGTTACAGGTGGACAGGCCAGGAATTTGAACCCGCAGTGGGCCATGTGTCCCATCACTGCAGGTTAATGCACTACCAAGGCTGGACCGACAGGGTTTTTATTTTTTAATTGCCGGAGGGCACATGTGCTTGCCAGACAGCGACAAAGAGAGAAAAAGGGAGAAAGTACTCCCAGGGGGGCATGATCATGCCACAGTCCCTTCTATTCCATTTCTCTACCCTGTCAGAATTTTGGGCACACATGAACATGCCTGTAGAGTGGTGTTCAAACTGCTGGGGCTGGGATTTAAACCTTAGTCATGTTGAATCAAGCTCCCTTAACATTAGGCTATAGGGCTGGCCTCTGCAGGGGTTTTAAAGATAAAAAGAGAGGGACTGCATAAATTGTTTTGAAACAATTACCCTTGGCTACCAGGATCAATAACAAGAGTGGCATCAGTTCAAGACTGGACAGGCAGTTGCTGGGCAGATGTCCTCACAGAAATGTTTTTTGTGTAGTCATGGTGGTCTTTGTGCAAGGCTATGGTTCTGGCAGTGTCATTGTGATAGTTCTTTTTATGAGGCATAGGTGCATGAGATTCTCCTCCTTTATAATCTTCTAGTTTTATTGTTGTGTTAACATTTGACACAAGGGACTCCATTTTGATTCTGACAACTTATTTATTTATTTTTAGGTTTTTGCTAAAGGACACTTGCTAGAGAGAGACAGAAAGAGGGATAGTGAAAAATCACTCTTGTGTGTGGGGGTGACCATGCCATAATCCCTTCTCTATTCTCCTCTCAGGATTTAGGGCACACACACACACACACACACCCTGAATGAGTTTAAGGCCACTAGGTCTGGGACTTAAATTGCCATTGGCCATGGGGAGTCCAGTATCTTAACCACTATGCCACCTGCTGGCCCCAATTCTGACAACTTTTACATAGTAATTAGTTTCATGTGGTGATTACAGCAAAGACCAACACATGGTAAATGCTAAATAGATGTTAGGTACTCCATCATAACTCCTTCTTCCTCCCCCGCCCCCAGTCATTCTGGGGCTGGGAGTTTAGGAAACACCAAGAGAAACAATCTCCTGAGCAGAATGAACACCTGATGCGTAACGCCTTGAGGATAAGCTTGGCATGTTCAAGAAATAGAAAGGATGGCAGTGCTGCTGGAGTTTGGTGAGCAAGGGGAGAGATACTGGAGACGGGGATGCAGAGGTGAGCAGGGTGGGGCTCACACAGGGCCGCGAAGGCCACTGGGAGTCTCTGCTTGCTTACTTGCCCAAGGATGCATGTGCTTGCTGGGGAGGGAGAGGGAAACTGAGAAAGGACTCCCCATG
Source organism: Tupaia tana (assembly GCA_026018925.1). Taxonomy (NCBI): domain Eukaryota; kingdom Metazoa; phylum Chordata; class Mammalia; order Scandentia; family Tupaiidae; genus Tupaia; species Tupaia tana. The sequence continues at coordinate 96,054,734 of JAKSZU010000007.1, forward strand.
GGGAACGATCATGCTGCAATCCCTTCTCCATGGCTCCCTCCTTTCTGGATTTGGGGCATGCATGCACATGTGCCCACCATATTTTTCAAAATCCTATGCCCAAAGTTCTGAAGGGAGGGAGAGATGGAGAAGAAGAGATTGAGGACTAGTCTGGGACTTGAACTACATGGTCGACCAGGGATCCAGATGTCTTAATAACCAGGCCATGGGCTGGACCCCCCCCCCCCCCTTTTTTAATGTTTATCATGTTTTACTTTTGTAGTTTGCTATAGGGTATGTGTGCTCATTGGAGAGAGACAGAGAAAATCCATTCTTCTCTCGGGATTGTGGGCATATGTGTATACACACTTAACGATTTTCAACCCTCTTGGGTCCAGGACTTGAACTGTGCAGCTGGCCATGTGGGATTCAGCCACCTTAACCACCATACCACATAGCTGGCTTTTTTGGTTTGTTTGTTTTTTGGGCATAGGGTACGTGTGCTTGCCAAAGAGACAGAGAGAGAGAGAGAGGGAAAGTGAGAAGTCATCCCCCAGGAGGGATGGCCACACTATAGTCCCTTCTCCTCCATTCTCCTTTCCAGATTCTGGACACGCACACACATGCCCCCAGTGTGATTTTCAAGCTGCCAGATCTGGGACTGAAATTGCCATTGGCCATGTGGGAGTGCAGTGCCTTAGCTACCATGCTGCCTGGCCCTCGAGTCTATTTTTTCTTTTCATAACAGAGATTTTTTGCTACAGAGCATGTGCGTTCTCTGGAGAGACAGAGAGACAGAAAGCAAGAAATCACCTCCAAGGGTGGCCATTGCCACAATCCCTTCTCCTCCATTCTTCTCTCGGGATTTTGGGCATGCACGCACACACACCCAGTGCGAGTTTCAAGCTGCCAGGTCCAGGACTCAAACTGTGGTTGGCCATGTGGGAGTCTAGTGATGTAACCACTATGCCATCTGCTAATCCCTATATATGATTTTTTCTTGTTTTTTAATAAATTTTAAAAAAATATATTTATTTTTAAAAATTTATTTATTCGTTTTTATTTTTAGTTTGACCAGAGAGAGACACAGAGCAAGAAAGAGGGAAAGTGAGAGAGCAAACCACCAGGTCCGGGACTTGAACCATGGTCAGCCATGTGGGAGTGTCCAGCACCTTAAGCACCACACCACCTGCTGGTCCATATATATATATATATATATATATATATATATATACACACATTTTAATCTAAGTAATCTGGGAACTGATTGGAGCATCTTGAACAGGGGAGTGTTTTTATTTATTTATTTATTTTTAGAGGTTTTCACTATAGGGCGCGCGCGCTCGCCAGACAGACAGAGAGAGGCATAGAGACAGAAAGTGAGAAATCACCCCCCAGGGGGGATGGCCACACCACAATCCCTTCTCCTCCATTCTCCTCTCAGGATCTTGGGCACACACGCACAGGCGCCCGGTGTGAGTTTTAAGCCACTGGGTCCGAGACGCGAACCATGGTCGACTACGTGGGAGTCCAGTGACATAGCCATTACGCTAACTGCTGGTTCCCAACAGGGGAGTGGTTTTTTTTTTTTTTTTTTTTTTTTTTTTTTCCTGCTATAGGGCGCGTGCGCTCGCCAGACAGAGAGAGACGTAGAGACAGAAAGCGAGAAATCACTCCCCAGGGGGATGGTCATGCCACAATCCCTTCTCCTCCATTCTCCTCTTGGGATCTTGGGCACACACGCACACACGCCCGGCGTGAGTTTTAAGCCACCGGGTCCGGGATGTGAACCGCGGTCGACTACGTGGGAGTCCAGAGACATAGCCATTATGCTAACTGCTGGTTCCCCAGGGGAGTGTTTTTTTTTTTTCTTTTTTTTTTTTTTTTTTTTTTTTTTTTGGAGAGGATTTTTGCTATAGGGCACGTGCGCTCGCCAGACAGAGAGAGACATAGAGACAGAAAGCGAGAAATCACCCCCCAGGGGGGATGATCACGCCGCAATCCCTTCTCCTCCATTCTCCTCTCGGGATCTTGGGCACGCACGCACACGCGCCCGGCGTGAGTTGTAAGCCACCGGGTCCGAGACGCGAACCGCGGTCGACTACGTGGGAGTCCAGCGACATAGCCATTACGCTAACTACTGGTTCCCCCCAGGGGAGTGTTTTGAAGTGACAAAAACCTCGCAGTTTACACTCTGGCAGCTGTACGGTGGCTATAGGAGAGTAAGACTGGAAGCAGGGAATCCAGTGAAGAGGCTTTCGCAGTAACCCAGGTGAAAGACTGTGGTGCTTGGGGACGTGGCGAGAAGTGGGCAGACTCATGATATCTATCTTTCTATGTATATAGTTTTGTGGGGTTTCTTTGAGATTTTTGCCATAGGGTGTGTGCATTTGACAGAGAGGTAGAGACACATCCCTGGAAGGATGGCCACACCATAATTCCTTCTCCTCCATTCTCCTTCTGGGATTTTGGGCATGCACGTACATGTGCCCAGCGTGATTTTCAAGTCACCAGGTCTGGGACTTGAACTGTGGTAGGCCACATGGGAGTCCAGAGTCTTAACCACTACGCCACTTGCTTGCCCCTATATTTGTTTGTTTATTGATTTAAGACAAGGTCTTGCCATCGCATTCCTCCTGCCTCAGCCTCCTGAGTTGCTGGGATTACAAGCACGTGCCACTGTACACAGCCTTTAGGTTAGACCAGGAATCAAACCCAGGCCTCCTAGCTGGTCTCAGCCTTGGGGGCACAGAATCTCAGCAATGCACACTGCTGTGGCTGCCAGATCCACTGTATATTTTGGAGTGGTGTGAGTATAGATGGTAAGGGAAGACTCAGAATGCCCTTATTTAAGATAACTGAAATGCAAAACTTGGTAGCTTAAAACAACAATGAAAAACATGCTGGGCACGTATACCTGCATGCCCAAAATCCTGAGGGGAGGGAGAGATGGAGGAGAAGGGGTTGCAGAGTGACCATTCCCCATTGCTTTTGTCTCTCCCTCTGTCTCTGTCTCTCTGTCTTTCTCTGGCCAGCGCATATGCCCCCTAACTAAATGAAACCAAGCCAAACCAGAACAAAATAAAATGAAACAAACAAAATGATACATTATTTCTGACAATTCTGGAGTTTTGCTGGGGCCCAGGAGAGCAGTTCTGGTTTCACTTGGGGTCACCAGCCTGTTGCCCCATCCAGCAGGAACCAGGGCTAGCCTGTCCACCATGGCTTTTCCTCCTCCAAGGTTGCTCAACATTCTGAGGTCAGGCTGACCTTCTTCACAGCATAGCATCTGGTTTCTGAGAGGATGAGCCCATTGTGCAAGTGCTTATGAACCTCTGCTGCTTCACGTTCCTCGAGGTCTCATTGACCAAAGCATGTCATACAGCCAAGCGAGTCACACGGGGGGGCCCACACAAGGTCATAGATACCTAGAGGCTTGGTTCACAAGAGGCCACCAATGTAACAGTCTAGCCCAACCCCTGGCTTTGTGACCTGAGGAAATGGATGAAATTCGTTCTGCCCAGTGGAGCTGCCTGCCCAAGAGTTCAATAATCCATGAGCCAGCTGAGCTCTGGCCTCCCTGGGGAAAGGAAGCGCAGTCACACAGCCAACCCAGTGAGCCTGGAGCCTGCTATTCTTCCTCTCCCCCAGTGTGGGGATGGGAGTGAGAGACAGCTGCTGGCTCTGGTCTCTCATACTGGAAGGGGATAGAGGGAGAGGGAGGGGAGGGCCTGGCACCCCATGCACTCACAGCAAAGCCTCTTTCCTTAGAGCTAGAGTGCTCTGCAGTGGGTCTGGAAGCTGCCCAGAGGGTTGCAGGGAAGGCTGGGGAAGGAGGTCTTGGAACAAGGCCACTGGAGCCAGGAAGGGGTGGGGAGACTGGGAAACACCTGGAGAGAGACAGAGACCTAGAGAGTCTAAAAAGAAAGGAGGAGAAGGTAGAAGCAGGTATAGTGGTATGAACGTCAGGTGGGCAGGAACAGACTCTATTTCTTAAAACCCACTCACAACCCTCACCCCACCTGCCCAATCTCCATTATTGTTGGGCTCCCTCAACTCATGAGGTCCCCAAGAGTTGGGACAAGGGGCCTTTAGTCTGGTCACCAGGCCACAAGGGTCACGTGGCCTACATGACCCCATCAGGTCAGAGACCCTGTGTGGGGTGCAGCCTTATGAATACCACCCATCCCCTAGAAGCCAAGGCTTCGATCCATTCCTTTGCTGGAACTGGGGAGCCTGAACTGCCATCTCATTAGAGAAAGGAGCCTGCCACTCTGGACCCAGAAAGTAGTTGTCTGTCCAAGAAGCTTACCCCTGTGTCTCTCTGGCCCTGGGTCTGCAGATCTGTCCCCAAACAAAGTCCTTGTTCCTCAGTGTCCTATAGTTGAGCAGCTGGGTCCAGTCTAGCAGTTGCTGTCAGGCCTGGAAGCTTCAGGCCCAGGCAGGGACCTGTGGAATTAGAGCCTCATTATGAATGAGAACCAGAAGCACACAGCCATTACATTTTTCAACATACTTTTTTTCTTAGAGCTGTAATTTTTTATTATTATTTTATCTATTTATTTATTTAATTTTCTTTTATACAGTCAATCACATTATTATTTGGCTTACAAAATGGATATTTCAACAGGTGAACATTTCTCCTTAGAACAGTTGCCAGAGAGAAAGAGAGAAAGAGAGAGGGAGAGTGAGAAAGCACCGCTTAGGTGGCTGGCCATGCCACATCCCTTCTCCTCCATTCTTCTCTTGGGATTCTGGATGTGCATGTACACGTGCCTGGCTTATTTTTCAAGCCACAGAGGCCAGGATTCATACTGTACATGTCCATGTGGGATCCAGCTGCCTTAACCTCCACGCCATTTGCTGTCCCTGTTCAATGTACTTTTATGGTGCACCTGTCATAGGCCCCATGTGACCTGGCCTTTACCCATTTTATTTTAAAATTTTCATTATGAGATAGCTCACATATTTAGAACAATATATAGGTGTCTGTATGTATACTATACCTTTGTGTATATAAAAATACACTTACATATATGTCTTTGTAAAAGCATATGTCTCATTTTAGGCCAGCCTAGTCGGGTGGTGGCTAAGGAGTCTGGGTCCCAAATGGCCAACTGCATGGATGGAGTCCCAACCTGGGAGCTTGGAAAACATGCTGGGGCTTGGAAAACATTACACCAGCAGTTGGTGTAATGGCTATGTCACTGGACTCCCACATGGTCGACCGCAGTTCAAGTCCTCCCTGGAGAGTGATTTCTCAGTTTCTGTCTCTGTCTCTCTGGCCAGCGCATGTACCCTATAGCAAAAATCTATCCAAAAAAGAAAGAAAGAAAGAAAGAAAGAAAGAAAGAAAGAAAGAAAGAAAAAGAAAGAAAGAAAGAAAGGGAGAAAACCTACTACTGTTGGGACCAGCAGATGACATAATGGTTATGTCACTGGACTCCCATATAGCTGACTGCAGTTAGTGCCAGTCCTGGTGACTTAAAACTCATGCCAGGTGCGTGTACTTGTGTGCCCAAGATCCCAAGAGGAGAATGTTGAATGGATTGTGGCGTGACCATCCTCCCCGGGAGGTGATTCCTCACTTTCTGTCTGTCTCTCTTTGTCTCTTTGGTGAGCACATCACCTTATAGCAAAAATCTCTAAGAAAAAGAAAAAAGAAAGAAAAAAGAAAAAAAAGGGGGCCAGTAGGTGACATGGTGGTTAAGGGTGCTGGACTCCCACATGGTCAACAGTGGTTCGAGTCCTGGACCTGGTGGCTTGCTTTCTCACTTTCTCTCTCCCTCTCTGGTCAAATTAAAACAAACAAATAAATAAAGTTAAATTTAAAAATAATTCTTAAGAAAAGATTGATTTAAAAAAAAACAAAGTGCCCCCTCCTGAATGGAGAAGTCTTTTTCAAAATTCTTTTTTTTTTTTTTTAAGAGATAAATTTTTGCTATTGAGTGTGTGTTTGCCAGAGAGACAGAGAGACAGAAAGCAAGAAATCACCCCTTCCAGGGGGGATGGCCACACCGCAATCCCATCTCCTTCATTTTCCCCTCAGGATTTTGGGCATGCAAACACATGTGCCTGGTGTGAGTTTCAAGCCTCTAGGTCCAGGACTCAAACCACAGTTGACCATTTGGGTATCCAGTGACGTAACCGTTACACCATCTGCTAGCCCCTGGAATTATTATTATTATTATTATTATTATTATTATTATTATTTTAGAAGCCATGTTTCCTTTTAATCCAGGGTTTCCTTTGTACAGTCTCCTCATGGCTGCTACTCTGGTAACAATTAGGGCCCCACCTGGCAAAACCACTGATGGCAAGGATCCAAGGCCCCACCAGGCTGAGACCCAGTGGACATGGGCCCCAACCCAGGGTTTTGTGAATAACAAGAAACAGCAAAACCAGCCTCTCCTTTCACTTAGAAAGGGACTGCAAACTGGAGAGTTCACAACCAACACTTTCACATTTAGAAAGTCACAATTATGAAAACCAAAATATGTCAGGAAAGAAGTGTAGGACCCCTCATGTACTCAAGGTTCGGGTGGGTTCTGTGAGTTAAGGATCGGACCATCTGACTTGCTGTTAGGAATGGCCCCACTCCAGCCTGTTTAAAAGAAAAGCCCTTTTGCTTCTATTCATCTCCCACAGAGGTGGAGAATCTGCTAAAAGGAATACAATGAATCAGAATAGAGCAGCTCCTACAGGAAAACACTCCTGGGTGATGACTGTGGCTGCTGAGAATATTCAGCACAGTCATTTCGAAGTGGCAAAATCAGGGTGATCTGGGGAAAGAGGATTCCAAGTGTGGCTGCATTTGCTGACAGGTTCATATGGGACAGGCACACAGCTCCCATGTTTTGCATTGTGCAAAGGGCCAAGACCCCTGCTTATCAAGATAAATGATCTTGTACATTACAGTGCCCAGAATAATAGACACTTCCTTGGAGGGTGACAGAGGCATTTTGCACAAGGTCCCTATGACTGAGGCAGAAACCTGGAGCACGGTGCCTCCATCAACTTGACCCCTTGTCTTCTTTGTATGCTGTCACCTCAGAGGGAGTGGCTTCCCCTACTTGTTCTTCCGGCTTCTTTTGGTCCTCTTTCTCCTCCTGGGGAAAGAGGTCTGGGTATTTCTGCATGCATTCCTGCTTGGCCTGGAACTGGTCTACACCGTCCTGAGCACGTGACATCCTCTGTGCGGTAGTGGAGGCAGGAAAAGGCTGACTTGAACCCTTCTCCGCAGGGGTCACTGTCCATTCCCCGAAGGCACGGTCAGTTCCAGTTCATGTTGCCATTTGGCAAGATCAATCCGTGCTCCTTGTACAATCGCTGGGGCCGTCGGCCACCAGCTCGGCACTGCTTGGTGTTTTTTTTATCTTCTTCTGTCACACATATGATTCGATTCTTCCCTCGCTCACGCTGGTCTCCGGGGCGCACCGAGGACCCGCGACGACTCAGGGCGCCCACTCTGCTCCACCGCCCACGGGCCGGGTAGGGGCTGAGGTAGGTGGGGGGCCGCCTTGTGTTCATCGCCGCCGCCAACGCTCTCTCCAGCCAGGTCGCGCGCATCTCGCACCCCAGCCCCGGGGACCCGCAGGCGCCGCGGCTGGACGCTTCTGGCTTGTGCTTAGTCGGGGCTCAGGGTCGGGCCCCGTCCCTGGAATTCTTTAGTGTAAGAAAAACCTCTCTTCTCCATTTATTTATTTGTCCAATCACCTTCTGCTTTAAAAGAAAAAGTAAAATATTCCTGGTCCTAGGTCTTGTCCCTACTATGCCCGTGGATAAGTTGGCATGAAAAGGAGGGAGTGGGCCAACAGGTGGCATGGTGGTTACGGGCACTGGACTCCGTATGGCTGCTTGCTTTCTCACTTTCTCTCTCTCTCTTTCTCTCTCTCTCTCTCTCTCTCTCTCTCTCTATATATATATATATATACACACACACACACACACACACACACACACACATATATATATATATCCCTTTTTGGTCCAATTAAAAAATAGATAAAGTTAAATAAAATAATTATTTAAAGAACAAAAAAGAAAAGGAGGGGGTGGTAATCATTTTAGAGACAGGGGAGGATAAGGAAAGGGCAAGCAACCTGATAGAGGACTACAAAAGCGCTGGGATGTCCCCGATCTGGTGGTGATGGGCACCCAGATGTTCATGATATTTTCACTATTTAAACAAGACATATCCTTTTTTTTTTTTTTTTTTTTTTTTAAGTTTTGTTATAGAGTGTGTACACTTGCTGGTAAGACAGAGAGAGAGAGGGAAGGTGAGAAAGCATCCCCAGGAGGATGAAAAACACAGCATGATTTTAAAAAAATTTTTTGTTTAACAATTATTTAACTTGGGACCAGCAGTTAGCATAATGGCTATGTCACTGGACTCCCATGTAGTTGACCGCGGTTCGAGTCCCAGACCCGGTGGCTTAAACTCACGCCGGGCGCGTGCGTGTGCGTGTGCTTGCCAAAGATCCCGAGAGGAGAATGGAGGAGAAGGGATTGCGGCATGGCCATCCCCCCTAGGGGGTGATTTCTCACTTTCTGTCTCTCTGTCTCTCTCTGTCTTTCTGGTGAGTGCACATGCCCTATAGCAAAAAAAAAAACTCTCAAGAAAAATGAAAAAAAAAAAAAGAATTCTTTAACTTTATTTATTTATTTATTTATTTTAATTTGACCAGAGAGGGTCAGAGAGAGAGAGAGAGAGAGAGAGAGAGAGTGTGAGAAAGCAAGTCGCCAGGTTCGGGACTCGAACTGTGGTCGGCCATGTAGGAATCCAGCGCCCTTAACTGCCACACCATCTGCTGACCCAACGCAGCATGTTTTTTTTCTTTTCTTTCTGTTTTGAAGGTTTTTGCTATAGGGCATTTGCACTTGCCAGAAAGACAGAGAGACAGAAACTGAGAAATCACCCCCCAGGGAGGATGGCCATGCCACAATCCCCTCTCCTCCATTCTCCTCTTGGGATCTTGGGCACGCACGCACACATGCCTGGTGTGAGTTTAAGCCACTGGGTCTGGGACTCAAACAGTGGTTGACTACATGGGAGTCCATTACGCCAACTGCTGGTCCCTCTAAGTGTGTTTTACAAGCCACTCTGTCTGAGACTCAAAGCATGTAGTTGGCCACAAGAGGTCTAATCCCCTTGACCATTAGGCCATGTGACCAGTCCAAGTTTCTCTTTGTTTCTGGGTTCTCCTCCCAGGTAGGCTCAGCCTTGGGCAGGCACTTCCCTTATGGCCTGAAGTTCCAGGTTTATGGTTTATTCAGTCCAAAATTTTCAGGCAGAGAGAGTGTCTGTTTCCCAGTAGTTCCAGTAAATATCCTAGTATCGTTTCATTGGCCAGGCCAGGGTTACCCACCTACTGCTGGAGGTGGGCTGGGGTTCACCCCACAAAAAACAGGTACTGAACATGTAGGAGAGGTGGTTCCTCCCCATGTATGAACACATTGTTATAAAGGCAGGACCAGAGACTGATGGGAAGGCAAAGACCACAGCGGCCCCCTCCACACCCCTAACGTGGTTAGTCCCGAATGGTCTACTTCCTTCATAGTGTATGTATGTGCTCTTACTTGTGTTGACTCTTTATGGCCTTCGTCTCTGGACTGAGTTCTCAGAAGGCAGGGACCTTGCCTGTCCTGATCACTGTTACACGCATCCCCAGCACTGAGTCTGGCATACAGTTAGTGCTTAATTAAGGCTGGTGGCAAAAATGAACTTACTGGAGGGCCAGGCCCTCTTGCTTTCTTAAGACTGTCCCCCTGCTGATCCCTTTCTCCTGAATCCCATCAGCTAATAAGGCGTTTTTTCTTTTTAAAAAATTCTTGTTTTAAGTGATTTGTTTTTATTTAAACGAGCATGTATGCATGAGAGGGCGAGAGAAGCCTCCGAGGGTTTTCTCATGCTGTGATCCCCTCCTCCGGCTGTCCGGCGTGTATGTGCGTGCCTAGCCTGGCCAGTCACCCCAGCTGTGTTTGGCCATGTGACTGCTAGCACTGCACGTCAGCACACCATTGACTGTGCCACAGAAGCTGGGCCCATCCGCTCCTTTGCAAAATAAAACCTCATAGAAGTGTGGTCTACATCTGTATGATACTTCCTCCCTTCTAATGTTCTATCTATCCTGCCGTCCTGCTTCCCTCCTCCATTGCTGTCGCCTACCACTCCTGCTCAGGCTTCTTTGCTGGCTCCTTGCCATCTTTCTGAGCTCTGTGTGTGGGAGTGACTTGGGCCTCTGTCCTCTGTCCAACCCTCTATCCACACTTTGTCCCAAGGGCATTCATCCTGTCCAATGACTTTAAGTACCATCTGTACATAGATGATTCACTGAATTTAAATCTTCAGCCCTGGGGCAGGGTGGTGGTCACTGAAGTAAAAAACGCTCTGCAAGGCTGATCCACACAGGACAGTTCTTGGTTTCATGCCTGGAGACCTCCCAAAGTGTGCTGGATGCCCACGTGCCTGTGAGCTGGGGCTGGCTGAGCTGGGAGTGGGTCACGACATCTAGAGCCCGCTCGGGAGCTGTCTTGTCTCTTTCTCTGTGTGTCTCTAGCTCATTGGAGAAAGAGATAAACCTAAAATAATAACAGTATGACTACAATAACTAAATCTCTAGCCCTGACTCACCAACATGGACTTCCAGAAGCATCTATACACTTGCCTGCTTATCATGGATATCCTACTTGGATGTCCAAACAAAGTTCTGTCCAAAAGCTAGGGAGGGGACCTTTACCAGAAATACTTTCCTCTGTATTATTTCTCTTGTTGAATTTTGCTCTCCCACTTTAGATTGTTTCATAATTAATATGATTTTACAAACTAGAAGTATTCCAGTGCAGAGTAATTCAAACCATGTTACCCAAAAGCCATGGCAATGTCAGTCATTGCAAATAATCCCTTCACCTTTGAAATGGAATATACTCCCCCTGCGAGGTGTAATGCTTCTCAGTTGGGCTAAAACATAGGATGATATCATGGGCTATTATGGCAGATCTCTTTTGTTCTTTTTTTAAAAGAATTATTATTTAATCTAACTTTAATTAATTAATTAATTAATTAATTTTAATTTGACCAGAGAGGGACAGAGTGAGAGAGAGAGAAAAAGAGGGAAAACGAGAAAACAAGCCACCAGGTCCGGGACTCACGCTGGTCAGCCATGTGGGAGTCCAGTGCCCTTAACCACCATGCCACCTGCTGGCTCCAGATCTCCTTTGTTCTTATTTTTGCAATGGCATAATGATTTAGGAGAAGAAATTCTTGACACTGATTCTCTGGCATACCTGTCCTCCTCTCTCAGTCAAGGGCACCATAATCTCCCATGCTATATTCCATCATTCCCACATTAATTTATTCACGAGTCCCTCTTTCCCACTATACAAGATGGCAGGTGAAAAAGTTGAGAAGCAGGTTATTAAGGAGAAGAAACCTGAAGCCAAGAAGGCTGATGCCCGTGGCAAGGTTAAAAAGGGTGACCCCAAGGCTAAAAAGCCCAAGGGGAAGCCCCATTGCAGCTGAAACCCCGTCCTAGTCCGGGGCATCGGCAGATACTCCCGGTCTGCCATGTATTCCAGGAAGGCCGCGTACACGAGGAAACACTCGGCCACTAAATCCAAAAGGAGAAGGTTCTTGCCACGGTCGCAAAACCAGTTGGTGGAGACAAGAATGGTGGTACCCAGGTGGTTAAACTGCGCAAAATGACTAGGTATCATCCTACTGAAAATGTGCCTCGACAGCTGTTGAGTCCCCTTGTTCATTTCTAAATCAAACTCGAATCTGTCCTACCTCCTACACCTCATGCCTGCAACATCCTCTCTTAGTGGATTACGGCAGGAGTCTCCTAACCAGTCTCCCTTGTCGCCCCATTATTCCCCTTCAGTCCATTCTCCACACAGTAACCTTTAAAAGGGTTACTGTGCATGACCTTTTAAAAACAAATCAGATCATGCTGATCCCCGACTTAAGCCTTTCAAAAGCTTCCTCTGTACCAACAGTAAAATCTGAAATCCTCACCCTGGCCTTCAGGCCCAAGCTGTGTCCCTAACCTTAGCATGCCCTCCCCATTTTCCTCCTGGCTCACCAGGCACTGCATACGGTCTTCTTTCTGCCACAGGGCCTTTGCATTCAACATTTTTTTTCTGCTGGGAAATCTTACACCTCAATTCCACATGACTGGTTCCTGTTCATCTCTCAGTTTTCAGCTTTAAATGTCATCTCCTGGGCTAGCTCCATAGCCTAGTGGTTAAGGAAGCTGGGTCCCACATGGCCAACTGCAGTTTGAGTCCTGGCCCGGCAGCTTGAAAACACTGGGTGGGCAGCTGGATGGCTAGTGGTTAAGGTGGTTGGATCCCACTTTGCTAACTGCATGGTTCAAGTCCCAGACCCAGCAGCTTGAAAAACACACTGTGGGGAACCAGCAGTTAGCGTAATGGCTATGTCGCTGGACTCCCACGTAGTCAACTGTGGTTTGCATCTCAGACCCGGTGGCTTAAAACTCATGCCGGGCGCGTGTGCGTGCGTGCCCAAGATCCCGAGAGGAGAATGGAGGAGAAGGGATTGCGGCGTGGCCATCCCCCCTGGGGGGTGATTTCTCGCTTTCTGTCTCTCTGTCTCTGTCTGTCTGGCGAGTGCACGCGCCCTATAGCGAAAAACCTCTCAAAAAAAAAAAAAAAAAACAACACTGTGTGTGTGTGTGTGTGTGTGTGTGTATGCGTGTGCCCCAAAATCCTGAGAGGAGAATGGAGTAAAAGAGATTGTGGTGTGGTCATCCCTTCTGGGAGGTTATTTCTCACTTTCTCTCTCTCCAGTGAATGCGTATGCCCCCTGGCAAATTCAGATATTAATTAATCAATTAAAAAAAAAAGAAAACACCCCACGAACTGATGAATGGTTAGAAAAACTGTGGCACATATACTCAATGGAATACTATTCATCCATAAAAAACAACAAATCCCTGACTTTTGAAAGGAAGTGGATGAATATGGAAGACTTACTGTTGAGTGAAGCAAGCCATGCTATGAAGGAGAGACATTGTATGTCCCCACTTAATATATACCGAGTGTCTGCACTCTAAATGTGTATATATATATATATACATATATATATTTGTATATATATGTATATATATATTTTTGAAACCATTCTGCTTCTGTTGTTATAGAGTTTTAAAATTATACAAAATTATAAGACATATTTTGAACATTATCTTTAAAATTCAGTATTTTGAGATATTGAAAGTTGTTTGTAAACTGTCAAGAATTATGGAGTATGAGCTAAAATTTTTTGCTATGTAAAGTAAATGTTTGTGGAAAAATGTAAAAATAAATAAATAAAAAATAAATTAAAAAAAAAAAAAAGAAAAGAAAACATGCTTGACATGTGTGGGCATGCCCCAAATCATGATGGGATGGAGAGATGCAAAAGGAAGGACTGTGGTGTGGTCATGCCACATCGAGGGTGTTTTCCTCTTTCTCCCTTGGTCTCTCTGTCTGTATCAAGTGCACATACCCTCTGGCAGTTACACAAATAATAATAATAGGGCTGATCCCATAGCCTCGTGGTTAAAGAAGTAAGATCCCACATGGCTGATTGTGCAGTTCAAATCCTGGCCCTGGAGGCTTAAAAAAATAGTAAAAATAACTATCACCTCCTAAGGAAAACCCCTCCTGTTCATTCCCTGTTAGGATTTCCAGGGAAACACTCCTGATGTGGAGTCCTCATTGGGACGTTCCTTGACCTTGTGACCTTAGCCATTCACCTCTCTCTCCTTCAGCTTCCTCATCTGTAAAATGGGGTGTGCATCTGGTGCAAATGATCAGTATCTGGTGCAAAGTTAGCACTAGGTAGATATTAGCAGGCGTTTTATTATCACTTCATGGCACATTTCTTGGGATTGAATTATTTTGACTCTGAGAGGCTTGGCAGGTGTGCAGCACTAAAACGTGTGCTCTGTGAGGCTAACCTACATAAGAAGGTTCTGGGTTTGCCTCCAGAGACCTCCCTGAGTGCACCAGGCATGTGTGTGCCCAGGAGCCAGGGCTGGTTGAAACTGGGGGTGGATGGCAGTGTCAGGACTCTACAGAGACTACTGCCTGTCTCTCTTGTTCATGGAAGAAATAAATAAAAGAAACTTAAAAAAGTAAAAAATAAGGCCAGCAGGTGGTATGGAGGTTAGGGTGGCTGGATCCCACATGGCCAACTGCACAGTTTGAGTCCCAGAAGCAAAACACCTGGGTGTGTGTTGTGTGCATGCCCAAAAAGGAGAATAGAAGAGAAGGGATTGTGGCATGGCTATCCCCCCAGGGATGACTTCTCACTTTCCCTCTGTCTGTCTGTCTGTCTGTCTCCAGTTGAGTGCACATGCCCTGTAGAGGAAAAAAAATTAAAAAGCAAAAAGAAACAGATTAGAATCTCTTTCTCTCTCTCTTTTTTTTTAATTGCCAGAGGATATATGCACTTGCCAGAGAGACAGAGCGAGAGGAAGAGGGAGAAAGCACCTCCTCAGCACAAACACTCAAGTGGGGCATGGTCACACCTCAGTCCCTCTCCTCAATGTCTTCATCCTATCAGGATTTGGGGCATGCACACGTGCCCAGTGTGTTTGTCAAGCTGCCCAGTGCTGGGACTTGAGGTGCAGTAGGTCATTTGGGATCTGGGTCCCTTAACCACTAGGCCACGGGGCAGCCCCATTCCTATCTTAGTTACTGCTGTGATCCTAGTGCCTTGCACAGTGGCTTGTACGTGGAAGATGTTTCATTATGTTGTTGAATGAATGCATAAAGACAGACATGATAGGATCTTGTCCTACTAACCCCCCAACCTCACTGTCATAGAGATGTGCAAATTGAGACCCTGTAGGGGAGGAGATCTGAGAGAAGCTTTAAGGAGGAAGAGGTATTACTTCTGCTAGTCAGGAACGCGATGCACCATCAAAAGCACGTGGAACCTGCTACTTCCATTGTGAACACATCACAGCCTTTTATTCTGGGAATACTAACTAGGGCAAAATTTTCATCACAAGACAAATTATAAACAAAGAAAACCTGAGCGCCTGGATGGAGCAGCAGGATGGATTGTAGTCCCGTCGGCCGAGATGACATCGGCACTGCAGCCGTGCCTTCCTGGGGACGATATCCAGTCCCCTGTCCAAGTCGTTGCTCCTCCTCCACCCCCAACATTTTGCTCATGCCACATTTAGGGACCCAGAGTCTTCATTTTACAAATGCAGGAACAGAAGCTCAGAGAGGAGGAGACAGTTCTTCAAGCTTGCACAGTGAATTGAACCCAGGTCTTCTGGCTTCTAGGACAATGAAAGTCCTACTTGATGTAAAATGAGAATGCAGAGAAAGGGAGGAGAAGGCCTAGAAGAGTGAGGATGAGGAGATGTGGAATCAGGTGTCCACTGGCAGGCAGGGGCCCTGACAGGTGTGTAGGGCAACCAGCGACCTTGGGGGAAGGGCAGGGGATTCTGTTGGGGAAAGGGGAGATGGAAGCTGGGGCCTGGCCGGGTTATTTTCAGAGCTGCTATCTTTGTCTGCATCTGCTAAATTATTAAACTGAGATCACATCCTGGAGAGTACCAGGCCAGGTTGCCAGGAGAAGACTGAAGAGGAGGGGTAGGCTCTCTTAGCAGAGGCTTCAGATCCAGGCTGGCACTGACTCTCAGGTGATGGAGGGAGTCTTCCTTGGGGCCATGCTCTGCAGAGGTTCTGCCTCTGCTGGTTGCTGTCCCAGGAAGGGGTAGATACACACTGGGCAGGACTTGAACCTTTTCCTAGTTTCACTGCCCTTTTTTTTTTTTTTTTTTTTTTTTTTAAGAGATTTTTTGCTATAGGGTGTGAGTGGTCCCCAGAGAGACAGAGAGACAGAAAGTGAGAAATCACCTCTCAGTGGGGGATGGCCATGATGCAGTCTCTTTTCTGTTCTCCTCTAGAGATTTTAGGCATGCATTCCTAACATGCTTTAAGTCACCAGGTCTGGGACTTGAACCATGGTTGACTATGTGGGAGTCCAGCAACATATTTATGCCATCTGCTAGTCCCTGAACTTCCTCTTTTTCAGGGTCTGACTCAAGTCACAAGTGCTGAGTCAAATAGATATAAGCAGATCTTGGGAAAATCCTCACATCTGTCAGTGACCCTGACTCCGCCATACACATTAGAAGTTCCATATCTCAGATCAAGATCCTGAAGTTCAGAGAGGAAAAACCCCTTCCTAGGGTAACACAGCTAGGTGTGAACTTTGATTCAAACGCAGATTTTGATTCTGATTGCAGGCCTCTTTTTTTAATGTTCTTTCTAATTATTTTAATGTTTTCTCTATTTTTCAGCTTTTTAACAAGATGAATGTGTAAATTTTATAAAGATGAGAAAAAGATGATAATCCTTAGAGCATGAAATACATTTTCCCCTTCCAAGTGTGTGTCATGGGCTGGCTGTGTAGGACCAAGTGCGGAGCTCAGGCCACTGAAGGAAGCCTGCCAGCCAGCGGGCAGGCATCAAACCTCTCTCACCTCTGTCTTCTGAGTCCTTCTGTTCCCCCCACCCCGCATCATCTTTGCAACACTCACTTTGATTCACCCTTCAGATCTCAGTTTAAACACCACCTCCTACAGGCAGCCTTCCCTGAACCCCTCCGCACCCACTGGGCTCAGTGCTGCTCTGTGTTCCCATAGCCTCTGCACTTCCCCCACCCAGTAGAAGCTTCACTTATAGTCATCACCTGTCTGTGTCCCCCAGTCTCCCTGAAGGCAGGGCCCACCGAATCACGGCTATAATCCAGCAGCCAGCCCAGCAGAGGAGGCAGTGATCAAATTGTTGAATGAGTGAAATAAAGAATGGATGAATAAATGTATGAATGGGGAAAAGGAGCTTCAGCGTTCTCTGCAAGCTCTACTCTTGTGTTTTCCATTTAAACAAATGCTTACCTGTCTTATGCAGAGCCAGGCACTCTACTTCACTTCAGGGATTCTAGTGATAAGCAAAACCGTCTAGATGAAGAAACTATTCATAACTGAACACGAAACAAATACACATCTATGACTTGTGGGGAATGCCACAGAGGGTTGCAACAGGGAATTGTGTGGAACATGGTCAGAGAATGAGAGGGGTGGGGGTGACTTTGGGGTGGGTCAGACCCGTATTTGAATCCTTGTATCCATGGTGTGAAAGCCTCTTCACTTCTCCGGGCTTTTTCTCATCAAGAAGGAAAAGATGCAGATCTCCCTTTCTTAGGGATGTTGTGAGGAGAGAGGAAACTTTCATTTACTCAGTAAACGTATGTTAAACATTTCCTCTCACTGAGAAATGACTTGCCCAAGGTCCTCCAGTGAACCTCGGTTTCAGCCTAGGTCTGCCTGGTTCTCTGTTTCTGGCTGATGGTAGGGGGTGGGGTGGGGGGAAAGTCTTGGTCTTGTTCCCCTTGATTCATTCCCCAGGAGTTGTGGGTGGTGACCTGCCTGTGCAGGCGAACTGTTCATCTAGCCACCACGAGGGGGTGGGGGTTGCTTGTGCACTGAGCGAGACCCAAGGCTGGGTGACACAGAAAAGGCCGTTCAAAGCATGCCACCATTCAGCTGGCATTCCTCCTTGCTGGCAGGCACCTGGTGACTCCCGGGGCTCCCTGGTCCTCGCTGAGCCCCACACTGAACCTCCCTCCCCCCACTGTGAGTCTCCTCCAGTCTGTGCCCATGAAGCCCTCCTGCTTGCCGAATCCCATCGCACTGAGTGAGCCGCTCTCCTGGACCCTGCCTTTTGCCTCCTGAGCCTCCACTTCTGGTCACTGAGCACCCTCCCCCATTACTCTTCCTTCTTTGCTGAGCCTGGGCTCCTCCTCCCTCAGCGCTTTCGGAACTGCCTCTCTGGAGCCGAGCTGCCCACCTACAAGTCCCCATCACTCAGTCTAGGGCACCTGGTAGCACTGGAGACCAGGGGCAGGAGATTGGCTCTACCCCTGTTCTCTGCTGAGCGCGGCTGCCGGCTGCCTCCTCTCCAGGCTGGCAGTGCCACACTGGCCACAGCAGGCCTACGTCCTCCAGAGGCGTGTGCCTCAGTCCTTCCCAGCTACTTCAGAGATGATCTGCACTCTCTGGAGAGCACCACCCACCACAGAGACCTCCCGTCTCTGATGTGGCACCTTTATGCAGGTGGAAACTGAGGCAGAGTCCCAATGTTTGGAAAGGGTATGGCAGGATCAGTTCTGCTGCAGGGAAGGTGGGCAGGACTCAGTTCTGTCACTTTACCAGGATGCCTGAAGTCCCAGATAACGAGAGTCCCTCAGTGATGAGGAAGAGACCGAGGACCACAAGCCTCTGGAGGGCACGGATAGATAGCTGAGCTGGTTTATTTCTGTCTTGATTCGGCCACAAACAGGCAATGTGACCTTGGGCAGGGCATCATGGCACTTTCCGGCTCTCAGCTTTCCTCTCTGTGTAAAAGGTTGCAGGGAAGGGCCAGCTGGTGCCTGGGGGCCAAGGCGCTGGATCTCATGTAGCCAACTACACTGGTGGGGTCCTGGGCTCAGCAGCTTGAAAATCACGCCAGGTGTGTATGAGTGTGTGTCCAAAATCCAAGAGAAGAATGGAGAAAGAGAAAGGGTTGCGGTATGGCCATCTCCCCCTCTCCCTGCCCAGCCCCAAGAGGGAGAGGATTTCTTTCTCACTTTCCCTCTCTCCGTCTCTGTTTGTCTCTCTCTCTAGTGAGCCCTATGGCAAAAATTTTCAACAAGACAACAAAACAAAACGTGCACAGACCCGCTGAGAGCAGCACACAGAAGTAGGGGTAGAGAAGGAGCTTTATACACTTAGGGTCTGGGCTCCCCTGGGGCGCCACCAAGGTTTGTGGGCTCAGCGGCAGCATTGTGGTGTGTGTTTGCCAAAGAAGGGACTCTTTAGTAGAACCAATCCAGCCAGATTCCCATCCCATCAGGATATCAGCCCCGCTCCACCTTCACCCCCTCGGTTGCCTCAGCGTGACGGGAGATGAGGGTCCTGGCGAGCCCGGACGGCCCAGCCAACCAGGCAGTACGGACTGGGAGCAACGTGGGGGTTTGGGAAGGAGCACTGTGCAAAGAGTTGAGCTTCCTGAGCTCCAGTGCGAGCTTTCACTATCACCAGAGGGAGGGCTCTGGCAAAACCTTTCCCTAGGCGGAGACCGGATTCCACGGTTTCTAAACACCAGCCGCCAGGGCTCGCGCCTGTGAGGGGCCAGACCAGAAAAGATGCGGCCCCCCTTCCACTCAAAATCTGGGGGGAGGCGGATGGGGGCCAGATGCCTTGGCAGGGCAGAGTCAAGAGAAGGACAAGGGACCTAAAGGGTTTGGGAAAGTCCGGAGCTCGCAAGCAAAGAAGGCGGGTTCAGGACACGCCAGTCTCGGATTGGCCGAGCCGGCCGTCGCTCCGCCCCGTGCTGTATAAGACGCACCGCGACGGGCTCGGCGCGGGCCTGGGGGCTGCGGCCGCGTCGCTGCTGGTGTCCGCCCAGTCTGTCCTCTCGGTCGCCTCTCAGCCGCAGACCGCCGGGGGGCGGGGGATGCCGGGCTGCCGCATCAGCGCCTGCGGCCCGGGGGCCCAGGAAGGGACGGCAGAACCGGGGTCTCCGCCGCCGCCGCCCCGGGAGCCCTTGCCGTCCCCTCAGCCCCCGCCCCCAACTCCGACCTCAACCTTGACCTCCACCTCGACCCAGTCTCAGACCCCGTCGCTGCCCGAGGCGGTGCGGGCGTCAGCGGGCACAGCCGAGGGCCAGGAGCTGCAGCGCTGGCGCCAGGGAGCTAGCGGGGGCGCAGGGGTCGCCGGTCCCGCAGGGGGCGCGGGCGGCGGCTCGGGGGCCGCGGCAGGGTCCGGGGGCCGCGCGCTGGAGCTGGCGGAAGCGCGGCGGCGGCTGCTGGAGGTGGAGGGCCGCCGGCGCCTGGTGTCGGAGCTGGAGAGCCGGGTGCTGCAGCTGCACCGAGTCTTCCTGGCGGCCGAGCTGCGCCTGGCGCACCGCGCGGAGAGCCTGGGTCGGCTGAGCGGCGGCGTGGCGCAGGCCGAGCTCTACCTGGCGGCGCACGGATCGCGCCTCAAGAAGGGCTCACGCCGGGGCCGCCGAGGTCGCCCACCCGCGCTGCTCGCCTCGGCGCTCGGCCTAGGTGGCTGCGTGCCCTGGGGCGCCGGGCGCCTGCGGCGGGGCCACGGCTCGGAGCCCGACTCACCCTTCCGCCGCAGCCCGCCACGGGGCCCCGCCTCCCCTCAGCGCTGACCGCAGCGCGGGACCCCTGGCCACCTCGGACAGGCCATCGCCGAGGAGCCGAGCGACGGGCCGCGGACGCCAGCTGTGTGGACAGACTGACAGCGCAGGAAGAGACAGTCGGGGGGCCGGGGCCCAGTAAAGGAGGCTGAGGTGCGGTCTGAGCGGCTAGTGTGTTCGAGGGGCGGGCCGGGGAGGTGCAGGGCCCGGGACCTCCCTTCCCTGGGGCCTCTGGTGTCTGCTGGGTCCCTAATACTTTCCGTTGCCCCCTCTCCCAGACCACCTAGGGAGTGAGGTGGTGGCTTCAAGTCCCCTTTACAGTTGGACAAAATGAGGTGCTCAGGTGCGAGGAGGGGTTTGGCGGGCCCGTTTCCCGCTGGGAGCCTGCTGCACGGACGCAGCCTCCCTACATTAACCTCGTCTCCATTTGCGTTGCCTCCTCCCCTGGGCCCTTTGGGACTGGAAGTCATGCCCTTGAGACTGCCTGTTCCGAACTCCGTAGTTCAGGAGAGCAGGAGGACGAGGTCCCGGGGCGGGGCTGTAGGGCTGAGCGCTCCTCTAAGACTTGTTTCCTGCGAATCCCAGAGAGGCTGAGGGTCAGAGAGGCTGAGAGTCGGTTTGGCGATACTCAGGCTTAGGCCCTTCCGCTGGAGGAGAGCGCTTTCTCATGCCCTGGTGCAGCTTTGCCAAGACGACAATCTGACATAACCAGCACCGGCTAGAGGTGGGAGGGCTGGAGGGTGTTCAACACCTGCTCACTTAGGGGCCTCCCTCCCAACCTGTCTCTAAGATGGCTCTGCCAGGAATGGAGCCAGGTGACATCTTTAACAGGCCCCAAGAGGGCAGGTATGCAGCGGCTTCCTCAGGGAGGCCTTAAAGGGCCAGCTTGAGATCTATTTCTCTTGGCGTCTAAATGCCCTTCCGTCCCCCCATCCATCCCTCTGTGCCACTCAGCTGAGAGTGGGCGGGCCCTGGCCTGCCCTGCAGCTCTCTGGCGGAGTTTCCCTGCAGCCTCACGTGTCAGCCTGTGAACTGAATCACCTCCTGGAGGGCTTGGTGAGCTTCACACATGCCAGAGGGTCTTCTCCATAAGTCATGGAAAGATGTTTTATTCTTTGAAACCACACCTGGAAACAGGCACTGTGTGTGCTGGCGGAGCCAGGGGCTAACTGAAGGTCTCCATTTGACAGCGTGGAGAGGGCATTTCTCAAGGTCACAATGCCAGCAAGTGGCAGAACCAGGTCAGGGCCTCTTGTGCCCTTTCTGGTGTCCTGGGCAGGGGCTGGGGAGAGTTCGCTTCTGGTCCCTGTCTGCCCCCCTCTTCTTCACAGCTTCCTCAGTCCCTCCTTATGTCAGGCCTTGGGAATGGGGTGAAAGGGAGAGGAAGATAAGGCCATTCCAAGGTCCTCAGGGTCAGCACATGGCTCTGGCAGGCTGGGCCCTGGCCCCCCGGCCCTCCTGCACCAGCCCTCTGCCATGTGCTAGTCTTTCTGGCTGGTTTCTTAGTTCTCAGCCAGGCCTTCCCGAGCCCATTCTTAGCTGGGGAAGGGAGATCCAGGTGGAGGTATCAGGCTCAGAGGAAGTGTGGGGACCAGGGAGCCCCGAGGGTCTGGGCACCCTCTGGCTTCTCCAGAGAGGGAGGACCTACCAAAGCCACTGGGGTCATTTGGGGTCTAGAGGCACAGAGGCGACAGGGACATCTTGGAGGTGGCAGTGAGGGAGCTCAGGCCGCAGTGCTGGGCTGTAGCCAGGACTGTTTGTTTTCCGGGTTGCAAAGGAGGGGACACTTGATCCAGAAAAGCTTTCAGCTAATGGTGGGAAGTGCTCTATGCCATCACAATTTTGCCTTTCTCCGGGATTTGTTGGTAATCAGCTTTGTCTCGATTTGGGGGCAGGGCGCGTGTCGAGAATTAGAGCTAACAGCAGCTGGAGAAAGTGCCGTGTGTGGCGAGGGGTGGGGGAGAGTAGAGGCAGATTGGTCCTGGTGTCCCAGCTCTGTCTCCCCCCTCCTCTCCCAGATGTCCCCTGCTCCTCACCCAGGGCCTTGGCCAGGGCACCCAGTGCTCCGTGTCCTAAACCCCAGCTGCTGGGTAGTGCTCCGTTTGCTGTCCCTCAGCCAGCTAACAGGTCACCTTTCAGCACTTGCCTGGCCCTCCAGGGCCTGTCTAGAAGCTGCCCAGCCTGGCTTCATTTCTCCTCTATCACTAGACATTGTTAACAACCCAGTCCAGGGACTCAGAAAGCAGAGCTGACTCTGAGCTTTCAAGAGCTTTTTTCTCCCAGCCTTTGTCCAGGTGACTTTCCTGGTTGTCACCGTCCCAGGGAACCCCCTGGGGGCTGGTCAGTTTGTTGTTGGAGGGCTGTTTTTAGGCCCTTGCTAATAAAGTAGCCCCTGGGCAGGAGACCAACACCTTACCTCCACTCCTACCTCCCGATTTGCTGAACACTTTCTTGTTGTTCCCTAGCCCTGGGACCTTGGAAGACCTGTGCACTGAGGACATTAGGATTTTGTTGTCAACAGTGAACCTAGGATCCCAGGGCAGGGAGATGAAGGAAACATGATCCTTTCTTAGGCCAGTGTCTGGCCTTGGGAGAACAGCAGGTCTAGTCTCACCTGGATAAACCCCTTCCTTCTCTGGCCTGGCCCCTGCCATATGTGGGTGGTGCCACTGGAGGGCAGTGTGGGACTGTTTCTCAAGATGGGGCGTGGGCTGGGATAGGTAGTCTCCATCGCTCTCTGGTCTTCCTGGCACTGTCTAGGCCAAGAGCTGTAAGAGCCCAGGAGGCAGAGCAAGCGGAGTGGCCTGAGAGTGGGAGTGTGCTTCCCATGGTGGCTTCCTGGATGGGGCGGGGTTAGAGACCCTAGCTGCACCCATCAGTAGCTCCCTGGGGAGAGGAACCCACTTGGAGAAGGGGTGCAGCAGAGGCTGTGCAGCTGGGCAGAGTTGCAGCCCTCCGGGAGAAGCCCATCAGGAAGGAGATTTGGCCTGGCCACAGAGTGGCCCCCAGAGATTAGGCTGAAGTGACAGGAAGTGCTCCAAGGCTGCGTTGGATAGTGTCTGAGGGGCTTTCCTTCCCTGACTCTGACCTAGACAGGCAGTCCCTGAGAGCAACTCGGAGGCCTGGAATTGTCCGAGCTGAATAAGAGGCGCCTGCTGGATCTGCCAGAGGAGAGGAATCTGGGAATTGGAAATCCTCAACCTATTTCTTCCCACATTGGTCCTTGACTGCACCCTGGCCAGGAGTGATAGAGGCAGGGATCCCCGGATTCTGGAATAACACATTAAGCACCTCCTCTGGGCCAGACGCTGTGCTAAGCACTTTATGCCCATTATCTGCTTCAGCCCTCCCAGCCACACTGCAAAGTAAGTTAATTATTCCCATTTCCACAGACGAGGAAACAGGGTAGGTGACTTGCCCAAAGACATAGCACCTATAAGGGGGGAGGGGTTCCTCAAACGTTGGGCCACGTGATGCTTCATTCATTAGGCCAGTGAGGGGGTTTCTGGGTGTTACTTTGAAGCTGTATTGCCACCCCTGGTCCTTGGTTGTGGGGAGGGATATTATGAGATGCTGGAGAGTGGCACTTCCCACTTCCCCCTCAGGTCTGGGCACACCCCAGCAGGACTGTCTGGGCCCTGGGGGTTGAGTCAGACTGAGTCAGCACCCCTCGCTTCTGGCGAGGGTGGGCCAAGGGTGCCTCGGAGGGCTGCCTCCTTTCCCTGCAGATCTGGGCTGAAGGAGAGCACAGCGCCGGGATGGCAGAGGAGGAGGGTGACACGGGGTGTGGCAGAGCAGAAAGGGTCCCAGACCCAGACAACAGAACAGGCCTGGGAGTCTGTCCTGGCCAGGAACTTGGTGGGGGAGGAGTGTGTGTCTGTGGGGGTGTCCTCGGGCAATAACTTCCCTTTTCTGAGCCACTTTCATTTGTTTGTTTGTTTGCTCTTTGGTTTTGTTTTTGAGGGGAGCGAGGGAGGTGATAACATCTGAGTGCCTAGTACCAAGTGGAGATCTGTGAACAATGGAGGCAACCAGGACAGCACCCCCAAGCAGTACAGGCCTGTTCTTAGCTAGTGCATCACCATATCAGGAATCCCTGGGCACCCCCTCCCCCTACTACAGTCTCTGGGTAACTCCATAAGAGGAAAGGTGGAGGAGGGGGTGGGCTTTTCATCCCAGGAACATTCCATTCCAGGTACTCAGGCCAGTGGGGCTAGGGCCAAGGACAAAGGCCCAGGGGGACCTCTGCTTCTCCCAGGAGCCTCAGCCCTGAGCCCCATTCCCTAATACTGCCTCCTGTGCCTTCTCTGTAGCTGCTGAAAGGTTTGGGTGGGGCTGGGTGGCTATGGGAGAGAGATAATTAAAACTCTTGGGATTATTCTTTCCAGCTCCTCCCAGCTCTTCAGAGCCTCCATTCTGTGGTTCTGGACTCCAGGATTCTGTTCCTCCCCGGCAGCTCATTCCGGATGACTTGGAGGCTCGACCTTACACCACCTCAGCACCCTCTTCACAGGAGCCCTGCCCGCGCGGTGGCAAGGGGCTGGGTTCTGGGGACTTGCTGATACTAGGATTTCTTTCTATATGGCACATTGGACAATCAGAGATGTTACTACAGGCGCTGAGATACAATCAGATATTTAGACAAGTCTCAGCTCAGCTGGGGCCCCCATTTTAGTAGACATTATTGTTTCAAAGTCTAACAGCACCAGGAGGCCTGTTTGAGGGAAAACATTGGTTTGAGAAATCCCTGGCTCCCTCTTCCGAATTTCCCTTGTCTTGTCCCCCTCCCCTGTGTGGGAACTTGCCTCGGGCCCCAGCTACTAGCTCCTGGGGGATTCACCTCTTTCTCAGGAAGAGGTGGTGGCACTGTGAAACTTTGAAGCAAACTTTGAAATGAAAAAAATAATCAAACATGTATTCAACCATCTTGATGATAGAGGGAAGGGGGACACATTTACTCACATCCAACCCAGAACTTGTAGAATCCTGCAACGTGAATGTGTGCTGAACTAGTTCCCTGACTGATACGTCAGGAAGAATAAATCTCAGCCATGTGAGGCAATGCACCTGTTTTGAGGTTTACTTTGCAAGAGTCCTCGCTGCCTTTCCTGTGTGTGTGTTTGTCACGGCTCTTTACCTCGGCAGTTCCTCGAGCACCCGCTGTTGGGTTTCGTTTGGCAATCTGCCTATAGACTGGTTAACAGGCTGATTTCACCCTTCACCTGGCTCACAGCTGACCCTCCCCAGGAAGCCCTCCCAGTGCAGGACGTGATGAGGAAGCTCAGGTATGGGAGTGCATGTGTGAGACTGGGTGACCCTAGGGAGGTGTGCGTGTTGGTGACAACAGGGTAGCATGGTGGCCTGTGGGGGTTCTTGTCAGGGTCTCAGCAGAGAGAGGGTACACTCAAATGGAGGATTTTGAAAAAGGGGCTGTTTCCAAAGGTGTGGGAGATGCTTTAGAAACTGCCCAGGACTGTGCCAGCTGGAGGTGTGGTGGTTAAGGTGCTGAACCTCACATGGGTGACTCCGAGGTTCCAGTCCTGGACCTGGTGGCTTGAAAAGCACACAGGTATGTGTATAGGCCTGCCCAGAATCTTGAGAGAATGAGAAGGGATTGTGGCATGGCCATCCTCCTTGGGGGGTGATTTCCCTCTCTCCACCAAGCACACATGCCCTATGGCAAAAATCTAAAAAAAAAAAAAGGGGGGGGGTAGATATAGTGGGGCAGCAGTAAATTATGACACTATTTGAGGCTGACCCACAGGAAATTTCGGATCTGTGTCTGGAGACTTCCTGAGTACGCAGGGCACGTGTATGTCCCGTGACCTGGGGGGTGGCTGAAACTGGGGGTACATGGTAGTATAAGGACTATGTGGGGGGTCCTGCCCTTCCTCTCTCTGTCTCTCTGTTTCTCCCACTCATGGAAGAAATGACTTTTTATTATTATTATTTTTTAAGTTGCTATCTGGTGCATGTGCACGCCAGAAAGAGAGAGCAAATGAGCAAGAAGGAAATGAGAAATTGTCCCCCGGGGGGATGGCCATGCCACAATCCCTTGTTCTCTATTCTCCTCTTAGGACTTGGGGACGCACGCACGTGCTCAGTGTCACTTTCAAGCAGCCCAGCTTGACCTGTGAAGTTGGCCATGTGAGATCCAGTGCCTTAATCTCTATCCAGCCTTTATTTGGTGGCCCAGTAAATAGCCTTTCATTAAAAAAAACAAACTGGCCAGGGCTGCTGCGGCTATCCGGGCTAGCAGCAGTGGAGAGACTTGACAAGCCCTGGGCCTGAAGGGGCGGAGGGGGATCTGTGTGGAGAGGACCCCTGACAGGAGCAGTCGCCAACCCTGACATCCTGGCAGGGAGGTGGCAGGAAGGATGGACACCTCCTCCTCCTCCCTCCTTCCTGCTGGTGGGTGGGTTCAGTGCGGCAGGAACCCAACAGGAAGCCAGGGAACAAGGGAGCCATTGATGTGCAGTGTGTAGATGTCAGCTCCCCAGGACAAGGCAGGGAGCAGGGTGGAAAGGGGGTCTGGAGGAGCCAGCCTATCATGCAGCTGCCCGAGGTGTCTTCTGTTCCCCAAAGTCCACAGCAATGCTTTTTTCTTTTTGCTATAGGGTGTGTGCGCTCGCCAGGAAGACAGAGAGACAGAATGCGAGAAATCACGGCCATGTCGCAGTCCGTTCTCCTCCATTCTCCTCTCGGGATCTTGGGCACGCACGCACATGCGCCTGACATTTTAAGCCACCAGGTCCGAGACTCGAACTGTGGTTGACTACATGGGAGTCCAGCGACATAGCCATTACGCTAACTGCTGGTCCCCAGCAATGCTTCTTCAGCCAGCCACCAATCTGCAAAGGGTGGGTGGAGCGTTCCTTGGCAGGCATGGTGGGGTTGGAAGGTGGAGGACCAGGCTTTCCTCCCTCACAGATTCTGATTCCCAGTCCCTGATTCCTGCCTGTGTGGGAGTCCTAGATGGCTGCAGGGATTGTCCACGAGAGAACAATGTAAGCCACTGAGCCGGTGTTCTCACACCTGGAAACCCTGCAGCCTGTCCTCAAGGCACGCTGCCACCACAGTTCCCTGACCATCACCACAAGCCATGGCTAGTGTCACATGGATGTCAAGAAGTACATCTTGGCACATTGCTACACTCTGCTGTAATTATACATGAAATGACAAATGTCACAGTAACATCAAATACGTAACCATATATATGTAAAGGAGACATATTATCATGATCATCCACCTGAAATGACAGTGTCTCAGATAAACCTCTTTGAGCCCTCTGATTTCAGTGTCTTTGTATATAAAATGGAAATAATACTCGTTCTTCTCTTGAGTTGTTTTGAGGGTGAAATGAGGGACAGCGGTCAGGAAGACCTTAGCACAGTACCTGGCCTGGAGGAAGAGCACACCAGAAATGATAGATATTATGGGGAACTACTGGCTCACTGCCCCCGACTTCATCACACCGTGCACATGTGCAGACTAGCACCAGCAAGCACTACACCTGCACAGGCTGGCCAGACACCCCCAGACTTGTCAGCCAGGGCACGTGTACTCCGGCAGACAAGGTTTCTCGGCCGGGAAACTTTGGTTTGCTTCCTACCACCCTGACATCTTTGTTTAATCAAATGTCACTTTTCAACAAGGCATATCCTTATTTTTGGAGAGGTTTTTGCTATAGGGCATGTGTACTCACTAGACACAGAAAGACAGAAAGTGAGAAATCACCTCTCAGGGGGGATGGTCACGCCACAATCCCCTCTCCTCCATTCTCCTCTCAGGATCTTGGGCACGCACGCACACACACACTCGGTGCGAGTTTAAGCCACTGGGTCCAGGACTCAAACCGCGGTTGACTACATGGGGGTCCAGCGACGTAGCCATTACGCCAACTGCTGGTCCCGAGGCATATCCTTCTTTTTAAAGTTGCAAACCCCAGCACTTCCAATCCTTTATTCTGCTATGGATGTGTTTATGCACTGCTGACCTTTTAAGACCACATAACTTAGTTTATCTGCTCCTTACACCACTGGGATGCACTCTCCCCAAGGGCAGGGATCTATGTCCTTTGCATGGGATGTATTCCTAACACCTGGGAGAGTATCTGGCACGCTGCGGGCTGAAGGCAGTCGCACGTGTGCCACATGATTCCTGGCTTTTTCGGAAATGAGCATGTGCAGGTGGACCTGCTCCCACTGCCGTGAGCTCGGCCTGCTGTGCTCTGCTCACACTGTGAGCACCCCGTCTTGCCCAGGCTCGAATGGCTAAATGAGGAGCTGGGATAACTACCGTCCCTCCCTAGGATCCTAGTTGGATGGATGCAACGGGATGGGGCTGGGGCTGGGGCTGTTATCAGTCACCAAGCACTTGCCCTTTTGGCTGTTCTTAGCCCAGCAGCAGAAGGGGCTGGGGCACCCCAGCGACCCCTTGGGCAGGTGAGGTGGCTGGACTTACCAGGTGACCTAGGGCCTCCTCTGTGGCTTTGTTTTGTCCACCCTGCCTGGAACCATCAAAGTTACCACTTCAGAGGCCCCTAATGAGGCTGAATAGGTTAAAGGCTTTGCAATCCTGGGATCAAAGAGGCTGGGTAAACAGTGGCAGCGTCTAGGCCATGATGGCCTGAGGCCTCGAGGGCACAGCTCTCTGGGAGCTTGCGGCTGACTCTCCTAGAGAGCCTGGCATGGCGCCAACTGGGTTTGGAGTGACCCTGTTCCTCCAGATAACCTGCCTAGAGCAGCCAGAGCAGACTCTTGGAGGTGACAAGGAACTGGAGTGCTGAGGGATCCTTTCCCAGTTGGGAGGCCTTACCTGGGCTTTGGCTCTCAGGGACCCTAGATACCTTTGGTCTCAGCTGCCACTAGTCCAGACTCACTCAACTCATTCCCTGGGAGTGATGGGGTGGGCAGAGCTGGTGTCAAGTAGTCCTGTGCTCTGGGGTGTGAGGCCACGTTCAGGACTATTAGAAATGGATAAGAAATGTTAAAATAGTCGCTCTTTAAGAGGAAAGCCACAGAACTGCTGTGGCAACACTCAGGTGCAGTTCATGCCAGACACTAACTCCCAGTGTGCAGTTACAACTGGTGCCAGTGCGGAGGTAGTCCCCCACACCCCCAGGAGGCCCCACCCGCCATGTCCTCCCCATACAAGCCAGATTCAGACAGAGGAGGCAGCTGCAGCCTCCAGTCGGGGGAGGTCCCTCCTCTAAAAGAAAGCACATTGCTAAGCCCGGTGTAGATGATTTTTATTGGCAGGTGTTAAAGAATGAAAAATAGTTAACAAATCCAGAGGGAGTGAAAAGGAGGTGGGACATGGCTCCCCTTCCCCATGTGAGAGGTCTGAAACCAAGCCAGTGGGGAAGAACGCTTGACTGTGACAAATTTGGGCCCAGCACCCTCCAAAGAGCAAGCTCCCAGGCAAGTGGGTTCCTCACAATGCAAGGGGATGGGAGCGACACAATGGGAGGGCATGGGCTGCATCTCACCCTGGCTGCTGGGCTCTCGTCCATCACTCACCTCAGCCCCTCCAGGGCATGACTCCGTAACTTGGGGTGTGAGTTTCATGAGGCCAGCTAACTCACCCCCTTCCCAAACGCAGGGATCTGCCTCAGTTTCCCTCCTCCCAGTGATTAGCCAGGATGGACCCCCAGGCCGCTAGGGGCCCAACCTGATCCAGAGTCAATGGTCCCCATCACATGCTGTTAGTCTCCACGTGGGCTGCAGTGGTCACTGCGGACTGGTCCTAGTCAGAATGACCCTTTCTAGGCCACAGAAATCAACCCAAGGTGCTACATCTTGAGGCTTCTACCCCAAACCTGATTTGTCTCCTGAAGGCAATCAACCCCCAAGACAAGCGCTGCACCCCACAATCATGCTGGTCCAAAAGCATGGAGCAAAAACCAAAGGACCTCCTGCTAGATGCCCAGCGCGGCCTTAAGGGCCCGCCAGGGCCTCACTTGTGAAGTCTGGTCGGCTCAGGCAAAGGCCCCACCTTGCAACAGTGCTGGGCCACTTGGTACAGGCCGGCATTCCCTGGGCATGTCCTCCACACACTCCTGGAGGCCCCACCCACCCGGTGAGGCCCGTCCCTTTTGGCCAGGGTCTGAGTCAGTTACAAGGCAGCCAGGTGGGATAGGAGGAGTGGGCTCGAGCCAGTAGAGGCTGCACAGGGGTCACGTAGTAGTTGACAGTGGTAGGCACAACCCCATCGGGGCCTGGAGGGTGCCAGGCCAGGGCGGCAGCAGCAGCTGGGCCCTGCTCAGCCAGCGCCTGGAGCGCCAGCGCGGTGATGAGGTCGAGTGTCTGGCGACGCTCGTGGTTCATAAGGCACACGGTACTCTCATTGACCACCCGGTGCAGCGTCACCAGGCAGGCATAGCGGCGGGCAGCCTCTTTCCCCCCGAAGTGGGCCTCCAGGTAGCGCTCCAGCGTGCGCCGCTGTTCCGCCAGCTCCGGGAAGTCGATGAAGAAGCGGGAGCACATGTAGCGTTGCAGGGCACGCACATCTGTGCTGGGCTGCGGCCGGAAGCCCCTCACCAGCAGGTGGCAGTACTTGAGAAGGCCACCGCCACGGATCTCCTCAGGGCTGCGAGTGGCGATGACTCGGTGCCGCAGGTGCTCCAGGGCCTCTGCGAAGTCCCCATATAGGCTCTCACCTGTCACTGTCGGGTGGAAGGCCTCAGACATGGGCGTGGATGAGCACTGACCAAAGAGCAGCAGAGAGTCCAGAATGATCTGGAAGGAGTCTATGCTAAACTCAAACTCGCGTCTCACCGAGTCCACAAACTTGAGCTCTACGTTCTTGCCGCTCTTATTCGACAGTGAAATGAGACTCCAGCGGTCTGTGTCTGTGCACACTTTCACCAGCTTCTGCACGTAGGCCTCCTTGAGTGTCAGTGGCGTGATCTTGGCCCGGCTCACACCTGCTGGCAGGAAGTCTAGCAGGCAGCTCAGCACCACTGCCTTGGTCAACTGGAAGGATGCCTCGCTGCGCAGGTCCACCCGGAACACTAGGTCCAGGTCCTTGTAGCCCAAACCACTCTCAGGGTGTAGCACGTGGCTGGCAGCCGAGCCGTGTAGCCGCACATTGTGCACGCGTAGACCTTGTTTCTCCAGGCTGCTGCGGACCACCTGCAGAGGGGACAGCAGCGGGGAAAGATGTCAGAGCCTGGGCCCCCTAGATCCACTAAAGACTTCCAGGTGACCCTCCCAGTAACATTGGCCGCTGTCAACTACTGACAGCTATGGTGCCTTTTGAAAGTCTTTTAACTCTCCAAAGTCTCAATTTCCTAATCTGAAGAACAGTTTTGGGGGATGATTCAAAGCAATAATAGCAAACCCATGTATAAAATCTACCACACCAGGTCCTGGTCTTCATGCAATAAGATATGAATTCCCTTAATCCTCACAACATCCTTATGAGATAGGTACTACTATCCCCACTTTGCAGATGGACAAATGGAATTTTGGAGGGGCCAAGAAATGGAGTTTCTTGTTCACCAGTCACAGAGCCGGTGCACACAGAGCTAGGAATTGAACTCAGAGCACACATCTTAACTGCTAAATAGTCTACTTCTCTCAGTCTGCAAATAGATTTGTGCCAGGTGCTGCTCAAATATGCTGGGAATATAGCAAGCAGGTCCACTCGCTACCACACTAACCCTCACCATACTCCTATTTTGAATGTTATCATTCCAACTGACAGATGAGGGACCCAAGGCACAGAGATTAAGAAATACATCCGCGTTCACAGAGCAGCCAGGCTGAGGCCAGAACCCAGCTGAGTTGGATTCTCAAGTCCACACATGTTCTTTTGACTATGACACACTTGTCTCAATTCATCCTTACAAGAACCTAGTGAGGCAAATATTATGCTCATTTTACAGATACAGAAACGAAAGCTTATAGTGGCCAGGTGACTAAGGCTCAGAGGAGAAGCCATGGAGAAACAGCCGCTGGAAGTGAAAAGCCTGTCTGTCTGGCCCTCTTCCCTGTTTGGAGAGGGGGAGGAGTTGGGATCTCAGGAAGCCTCCCAACCCGAATGGGGAGAGATAGAGGACCTTGCCTGAGGGCTAAGACTTGGTCTCTGCCCTCAGACAGCCCCCAAGGCCTGAGGGCACAGGAACGCAACAGGCAAACCTACAAGTCTTCCTGTTCATTTAGCCAAAAGAGCCTGGGGCATCTGGTGGGAAGGGTGAAATTGGGAGTTAAAAGCCCAGTTTTCTCAGCAACCCAAAGTCCTTTACATACTGTCCACAAAGTGACCAGGCAGCATTCCTGCTCTGAGTGACTCTGCAACCCCACCTTGCTGCCAAGTCAGCACCCAGCTCCAACTGGGCTGTCCTAGCCTCCCAGGGAATTACTGCAAAGAATGCACCTAAGTGCTGAGGAGGCAAGCCACAGTGTGGCAATCTGAGGCGGGCGACTCCCTCCAGGAAGGCTTCCGGGAGGCAGACCTTGACCAGGGGAATGAATGTACAGTCATGGCAGTTGGGGGGTGGGGGGTTGGGTGGGACGCAACTGGCCATCAGGAACGAGAGGGCCTGGGTGGAGGAAGGGAGGAGTAAGTTGGTTAGGCATGAGTGCCTGGTATTGGACCTTCCCACCAGAATCTTACCAATCTCCATGTTATAGGTGGAGAAACTGAGGCTCATCAGAGCTAAGTCACTACCCCCCAAGGTCACACAGAGGTGTCTTCAAACCCAGGCATGGCTGACCTCAAAGCCTATTACCTTTCTACAGCATCAAAGTCCCAGGGTTCAGAAAGACCGGAACCTAGAAACTAGTGTTTTAATTCCTTTCCCTTTCACAATTTCCAAGTGAGGGCAACCTGCAAATCACTGAGGCTCAGAGCTGGAGTAGCTGGGGAGTGGGAAGGCAGGGGTCAGGGAATGCCTTGGCCGGCCAGCCAGGGCCAGGTGCTGCAGTCCAACCTGTGGTATTTCTAACTTGTGCCTTGTCAGTGGGCAGCAGTGCCCCTGCAGGCTAAGGGGAGTAGGCACAGACCTTGGTCCAAGGACTGTGCCAGATTTGCAGGGCAGACCAGCTCCCACCCCAAGGCCCACTAGAGCTGACTGAGCCTTTCTTAGTGCGCGCTCCTGCTTCCAGGCTGGTGCCCACCCCAGGGCATGGCATCTGGCCTGATGAGTAGGTAGCAGTACTCTCATTAAATCTCCTGCGTCAGGGCCATGGGGCCAGCTGTGTCAGCCAGCCAGCGGCTGTTGTCTTCTCCCAGGTGTGACTACAGCTAGTTTGGCAGGCAGTCCCCAAATATCACCACGCCCAATGACTGCAGGGCAGCTTGGAGCCTCCTGAATCAGACTTTCCAGCTGCTGAGGGGCAATGACTGCACCCTCCTTTCTCCCAGACCCTCCCCAGAACCACTCTGCTCCAAGGCTGCTGCTGAAATCTGCAGGGAGACCGACAGTCCTGTCAGCAAGTAGTTTTGCAAAACTCATATCCAGAGCCACCTGATGCAGGCTGTAGCCGAAGAGATCTGATTGTCCAGTTCGATCTTCTGGGCCAGAGAAAGCAAAGGACTTGGCCACTGTCATGAAGCCAGCACATCTACCCAGACCTATAGGCAGAAGGGCCTCCGATAGGAGGGCGGGTCCCTTTAGGACAGGTACTAGTAAGAACGTCTTTAGCTGCTCAAGGAAGAGGCAGGAAGCTTCCAGTTCTTGGGCTTGGGAGAACTCAGTGCTGGTGAGAAGCCCAACCAGCACTATGCAACCATCCTTCTTCCCCCACACACATGTCAACAGCTTTTGAAGCTGCCAGCTGCTTCAAAAGGCAGATTTTCTTTGGAGGCAGCTGTACAGGCCAGGGGAAGACACCTGTCTCCTTGGGATGCTGGAACCAAAAAGTGTGCTAGGGAGTAGTCCAGTCTACTCTGATTGAACAGATGGGGACGCTGAGCCCGGTAAAGACAACTGACAATAGATGAGGCTCCAAATGCAGATGTCCAGCCGCCCAATCTGGCTTTGAAGTCTCTGCTACATCTCCCCACCATAGCTGCCAGTTTCCTGTTCTGTTGGGAGAGGTTTTTGCTATAGGATGCGTGCGCTTGCCAGAAAGACAGAGACAGAAAGTAAGAAATCACCCCCCAGGAGGATGGCCCTGCCGCAATCCCTTCTCCTCCATTCTCCTCTAGAGATCTTGGGCATGCACACATACATGCCTGGCATGAGTTTAAGCCACCGGGTCTGGGACTCGAACTGTGGTCGACTACGTGGGAGTCTAGTGACATAGCCATTATGCTAACTGCTGGTCCCTGTTCTGTAGTATTTCTGACCCTAGTCTAGGACATTACACTGCTCTAACCCTGTAAAGTCAGATCCTATTGACCTGTAGCCTCCCCCACCTTGCTAGGAGCACCTGAAGGCAGGGCGGCTGGGTCCCAGTCTCATTCGAGCCCCTAGTGTCCTGAACAGAGCTTGGCCCAGAGCACGAACCAGTACTGGCAGTTTGGCCCAGTCCGACAGAGGTAAGGGCTTCCTCTCTCTGACTAAGGTGCCCCTTGTTCCGCGGGCGCGCTCCGGGGCCGCTGGCCCGCGGTGCTGAAAAGAAAGGGGAATGGCCACACTGGGTTCTACCTTCCTCTCCCTCCATGCTTGGGGCCACAGTCCTGGAGGTAGAGCACCTGGGACTCCTGGGTGGTTTCCTATCACCCAGATGACAGCAGGCAGCCAGGAATGTCTCAGGGAACACCACTGGGCCGCAGTGAGTCAGCCCAAGGGAATCTGCCCCGCCCCTCCATTCCTATTTCCTCAGGAGCGAGAGGAGGTAATTCTTCAGCAGGCTCCCCTCCCCCCTGCGTGAAGCTAAGGTTGCATGAGGCAAAGGAATGGCCGGCTTCACTTGGCTTGTACAACTGCCTGCCCAGAAAGTCCATTGGCTGGCAGGAATACACAGAAATTGTCACTGGATTTTCTGGTTTCTTTGCTCAGGGGACTCGCCTAATACTTAGAAGTTGGGCTTGAGAGCAGAGAGGAAGGGGCAGAAAGACTTTGAGGCTGCAGCAATCTGCTTGTGGGAAGACATAGGACTCTCAGGGTTTGATTTTCATCTCATCAGGTAATCTCTTGAGGACTCAGCTGCCTAAGCTGTAAAATGGGTACAATAATGACTGTACTCTGGTATCTCAGAACAGGGCAGTGCCTGGGCTATACAAATGAAAGCCGTTTTGAGACAGCTGAGGGTCAGGTACAGGGAGGAGTTGGCATCTGAAGGAGGGGGTAGAGGCTGCAGAGTTCTCTTTTCTCATTCTTGTAGAGAGAGATGGGGTTTGGAGCCTGAGACCTGGGCTGGCCTTTGTTTCCAATCTTGAGGAGGGGGATAAACAGCTAAAATGGACGTTTAAGGTTGCCTTTGGGTGTGGAGTACCAGCCTGGCCCGGCACTCCATTACTCTACCTGCCATAACTACAGCTGAGAGGGAGGGAGCCCTGCCTAGAGCCAGCAGGAGGACAGAGTCTGCCCCTAGAACCTAGAGAGAGGGGAGGTGGGCTGAGGTCCCAGGATGCCAGGCTGAGGAGGAAAAGTTATTCTGGACCCAGTCATACACACCTACCCACAAGGAGTTGCTTGGCGGCATCTTTCTTCCTTGCAGGTGGGATTGCTCTCCCCCAGATGTCCCATCAGTCCCTCCCCATTCTTCTCTCCTTTCCCAGCCATGGCCTGGTCCCCCAGAGGCTGTGGACGGGAAAGCCAAGTAAGGAAGTATTATCAGGTGCAGAGGGAAGAGGTCTGGTCCACCATTAACACGCTGTGCATTTGTTGCAGCCTCTGTCCCCGTTCCTCAGCGTCCCTAGCTGTCCAGCGAGTCGAACAGACTCAGTGCCTACCAGTCACGAGAATCTCGGGAGAGAGCTCCCACGCCCCCAGCCCAGCGCCCTCTCACCTGCACGATCTGCCGTGGCTGCACACTCAGGGTGGGGAAGTTGCCGCGCCCGTGAATGGGAATCGGCTCGTTCAGAAGCGCGTCCAGACGCTTCACCTGTGGCCAGCCCAGCCCGCTCAGGTGTCGCCCGGGGGAGGCAGGTGAGGTCTCTGGGTCGGGGCCGCCGCCTATCGGGGCGGCCGTGGCCACCGCCGAGGCCGCAGCCGTCCCCACCTGCGCAGACACCGCGTTCCGGCGCTCAGCTCCGCTCTCCCAGGGCATCATTCGCCCGGCCCCGGAGCCCCGACGGCAGAAACCGCGGGTGGTTAAGGGGAAGAGGGCAGGGAGAGCGGCTCGGCCTGGGCCAAGGCGGGGGCCGCGGATGCAGGGACAGGGCGGCAGCTACGGCGAAGTAAACCCAGGGCACACATCGAACGGCGACGACTAACCGACCCTAGAGCCTGTTCCCCCAGGCCCAGTCGACTCTTATAGGCCGCGGGCGACATGCCCATTGGTCCAGGTGGCTGTCACACAACGGGAGCCGGCCCTCCCCTCGGCACTTCTGCCATTGGTCAGCAGAGCTTTGTACGTGAGTCACTGCTCTCTGATTGGCTGGAAGGCGCGCCCCTGCCGTACCTTCCCAGTCCTGTGGAATTCCCTCCTTAGGTCCTTAAAAGAACTCTTTACTGTGATTGGCCAGGGGGAACCTGGACTTAAGGAGACAGCGCCCTCCAGGGGCAGGCAGGAGGGAAATCATCTGTAAAGTTGGTAGCGGCGTCAGACCGTTTAGAATTGCCAGGTTTGTTTTTGTTTTCCCCCAGTAGGAAGAAACTGAAAAATCACCTGGCCTGGTCTTCATCACCGCTGATTTGAAAAGCCTAAAGAGACTGCTCTGAGGGCTCAGCTCCACCCACCGCTCTTCCTGCTCTTCGACAATTTTCCAGAGTGGATGAAAGATAACAAACCACCTACCGAGGTAGGTGGTCTCTAACGCATTTGATTGCCCCTTACACACCACAGCATGGCCAGCGCTACCAGTTTAGGTAAGGGGAAATCTGTTCAGAGAGGAGGTAGATTCCTCCAAAATCACACAGCAAGAATGGGTCCTGGTCCTGAACCAACTATAGAATCTATGGTGCATGCTCTTTCCACTGCACCTGCACAGACTCAGAGTTTTTCTGGGGTTGGGGGATGGATATTATATTTATATATTTTCTCTTCCATTTTACAGAGCTTAGGGGATGAGGCTTATTGTTTGTTGTTTCTTTTAAATTAATCTTTTCCCCCTCTGTTTTTAATTTATGTGCTGTGGCAAAAACTCAGAAATTGAACCATGTGATTCATTTCTGCAATATATTTTCTTAAATATCATTCTCCAAGTAATATATCAAATTAAATATCATTCTCTTAACATTGTCCCATTCTCCTATGAGCAGGCTGGGAAGAAATAGTATGTCCAATTTACAGAAGGTGAAGCCAAGATTTAGAAATGGTTCACTATGGGACCAGCAGATGGCTTAATGGTTACATCCCTGGACTCCCACATGGCCGACTGTGATTCGAGTCCCAGATGTGGTGGCTTCAAACTCATGCTGGGTGCGAGTGTGTGTGTCCCCAAAATTCCAAGAGGAGAATTGAGGAGAAGGGATTGCAGTGTGGCTATCCCCCCCTGGGGGTGATTTCTCACTTTATGTCTCTCTATCGCTCTCTGTCTCTCCAGCAAGTGCACGTGCCTTATAGCAAAAATCTCCCTAAAAAAAATGGTTTATTATAAACCAAAGTTACCAGCTTAACTCTGACAGAGCTAGGACTGGAATCCAGGAGCCTGGCTCTCAGACCAGATCAGCCACTTCCTCTTTCCGGAGGCCAGTCCAAGCAAGATGCTGTTTCTGACCCCTCTCTCCATCTTATATGGAATCAGGGTCATTCTCTTGTCCCTCAGAGAGGGGGCACCCTGCTTGCTTCACTGTTTGTGACCTAGGGCAAGTCTTTTCCACTGTCCTCAGTGCTACTGCTTGCTATTTTGTTTTATCTTTTCTTGAAAGATAAGAAATAGGGGCCAGCAGGTGGCATGGTGGTTAAGGAGCTGGATCTCACATGACTGTATGATTCCTCGATGGCTTGAAAAACGCTGGGCACATGTGCATTTTTCAAAATCCTGAGTGGAAAATGGAGGAGAAGGGATTGTAGCATGGCCGTTTCCCTGGGGAGGGGAGTGATTTCTCACTCTCTAGTGAGCACACACACATAGTAAATTTTTTTTTTTTAAAGGAGAAGAAGTAGATAAGAAATCTCCTTTGGCTGAATCTAGTCTTTAAACCCTTGACCTACCAAGTCCACCTAATGAAAGATCTTGAGGCTCAACCATAGCACTGTCTCTTACCCACACCTCCATGCTGCAGCAGAGGAAGGCAAAAAAAGGAAACTAGGAGGTCAGCAAATGGCATAGTGGTTCTGGTGCTGGACTCCCACATGGCTGACCATGGTTTGACTCCTGGACCTGGTGGCTTGAAAACCACCCTGGGTGGAAGTCCTCACCAATGCAATCAGAAAAGAGGAAAAAATAAAGGGCATTTGAATAGGAAAAGAAGAGGTGAAACTCTCTCTATTTGCAGACGACATGATTGTATACATAGAAGACCCAATGGTCTCCATGGAAAAATTACTGGAAGTAATACATGATTACAGTAAAGTTTCAGGATATAAAATCAATATACAGAAATCGATAGCATTTCTATATACGAATAACAGGCAGACTGAGATAGAACTGAAAAAAGTTATTTCATTTACCATAGCCACTAAAAGTATAAGATACTTAGGAATAAATCTAACTAAAGAAGTTAAAGACCTCCACAAGGAAAACTATGAGAAGCTAAAAAAAGATATTGAAAATGACAAAAAAATGGAAGGACATCCCATGTTCATGGATTGGAAGAGTTAATATAATCAAAATGGCAATTCTACCCAAATTAATCTACCTACTTAATACAATGCCAATCAAAGTACCAGGCACATTCTTCACAGACCTAGAAAAGACAATCTTAAAATTCGTCTGGAATCATAAAAGACCCCGTATTGCCAAAGCAATTCTACACAAGAAGAGTGGAGTGGGCGGCATCTCACTTCCCGATCCAAAAATATATTACAAAGCTGTGGTAATAAAGACAGCATGGTACTGGCACAGAAACAGACACGTGGACCAATGGAACAGAATAGAGTCCCCAGAAATAAGTGCCCAAACATACAGTCAACTGATCTTTGACAAGGGGTACCAGTCAATCCAGTGGGAAAAGGAAAGCCTCTTCAGCAAGTGGTGCTGGAGAAACTGGACTTCCACTTGCAGAAAGATGAATCTGAACCCCTACCTCTCTCCTTTGACAAAAATCAAGTCAAGGTAGATCAAGGATCTAAATCTAAGACCTCAAACTATAAAGCTGCTCCTGGAAAACACTGGGGAAACTCTGGGAGACATTGGTGTAGGGAAAGACTTCCTAAAGAAGACCCTCAAAGCAGAGTCGATGGTCCCCAAAATAGACAAATGGGATTACATCAGACTAAGAAGTTTCTGCATGGCCAAAGACACAGTAGTTAGTGTGAATCGACAGCCCTCAGAATGGGAAAATAATTTTGTAAATTTTGCATCAGATAAGGGACTGATAACCAGAATACACAAGGAACTAAAAAAGCTGTTTGGAAAAAAGATGATCAACCCTATTAAAAGATGGGAGAAGGAGATGAAAAAAACACTCTCTAAAGATGACATACGAATGGCCAAAAGGCATATGAAAAAATGTTCAACCTCCCTCACTGTAAGGGAAATGCAGATAAAAACAACAATGAGGTACCACCTAACCCCAGTCAGAATGTCTAATATTAAAAAAACAAAAAATGATAAGTGTTGGCGGGGGTGTGGTGAAAGGGGATCTCTTTTACACTGCTGGTGGGAATGTAGATTGGTCCAACCACTGTGGAGAATAATTTGGAGATTCCTCAAAAATCTACAGATAGATCTGCCATATGATCCAGGGATCCCACTCCTTGGTATCTACCCAAAGGACAGAAGAATTCTTCATGAGAAAAGTGCTTGCACATCGATGTTTATTGCGGCACTATTCACAATTGCTAAGTCATGGAACCAACCCAAATGCCCCCGTATGGAGGAATGGATTGAAAAACTGTGGCACATATATACTCTATGGAATACTACTCAGCCATAAAAACCAACAGAGCCCTGGCTTTTGACAGAAAGTGGAAGAATATGGAAGATGTACTGCTGAGTGAGGCAAGCCAGGCTATGAAGGGGAGACATTGTATATACCGTTTGCATTCTATGACTGAAACTGATTGACTAACAGTTGAACAAACACAAGAGATGGGTGTGAATGTCAGATGAGGTGTATGTGGAGGAGTGGGGTCCTAACGAAAGACATTTGGAGAAGGGATACAGAGGTAGAGCATTGACGGGATGGGGAGGTGTGGTGTTATCTGTTGAAGATATTTTGATCAATGGGTCTGGGGAGAAATGTTCACATATCGAAATGGTCTCATTGTAAGCCAAACAATATAATTGAAAGTATATACAAAAAAAATAATAATAAAAAATAATGTGAAAAAAAAGAGAGAATATTTAAAGGGAAAAAAAAAAAGAAAAAAAAAAAAAAGAAAACCACCCTGGGCACCTGTGCGTGTATGCCCAAAGGCCCAAGAAGAGACTAGAGGAGAAGGGTTTGTGACATGGCCATCTCCCCTGGGGGTGATTTCTCGCTTTTTCTCTCTCTTTCTCCTGTCTCTCTGGTGAGTGTACAAGCCCTATGGCAAAAATATCTCTCTTGCTAAAAAGTCCCCCAAAACCAAAAACCTAGTATTTATTGAATACCTACCATGCTCCAGATCACTTAAAAAAAAGATTTATCTTTCTTTTTTCCTTCCTTTCTTCCTTCCAATTTAACCAGAGAGGGACAGAGCAAGAGAGAGGGAAAGTGAGAAAGCAAGCCACCAGGTCTAGGATTGAACCATAGTTGGCCTTGTGGGGGAGTCCAACGTCCTTAATCACCATGCCACTTGCTGCTCCCTCAAAATCACTTTTTATGCATGACTTGTATTTCCTACAACTATACTTCAAGATGTGGAGGGACCAGCAGTTGGTGTAATGGCTATGTCACTGAACTCCCACGTAGTCGACTGCGGTTCGAGTCCCGGACCCAGTGGCTTGAACTCACGCCGGGCATGTGTGCATGCTTGCCAAAGATCCCAAGAGGAGAATGGAGGAGAAGGGATTGTGGCATGGTCATCCCCCTTGGGGGGTGATTTCTCGCTTTCTGTCTCTCTGACTCTTTGTCTGGCGAGTGCACGCGCCCTATAGCAAAAAACTCAAAAAAAAAAAAAAAAAAAAAAAAAAAAGATGTGGAGGCATCACCAGTAGGTGATGTAGTGGTTGTGGCACTAGACTCCCACATGGCTGCCTACAGTTGGAGTCCCGGACCTGATAGCTTGAAATTCACATCGGGCATGTGTGTGTGCTTGCCCAAAATCCTGAGAGGAGAATGGAGAAGATATTGCGGTGTGCTCCTCCCCCCGGGGGGGGGGGGGGATTTCTCACTTTCTTTCTCTCTGTCTCTCTACTAAGTGCATGATCTCTATTGCAAAAAGTCCCTAAAAAAAAAGAAAATGTGGGATCATTGGGGGCTAAGGCTCTGGACTCCCACATGGCTGACTGCAGTTTGAGTTCCAATCTGGTGGCTCGAAAAGCTCGCCAGGCCTGTGTGCATGTGTGCCCCAAATCCCAGGAGGAGAATAAAGGAAAAGGGACTGTGGCATGGCCATCCCTCCTGAGTGATGATTTCTTACTCTTTCCCTCTCTCTGTCTCTCTCCAGCAAGTATGTGTACCCTCTGGCAAAAACCGAAAAAAGGGACCAGCAGATGGTGTAATGGTATGTCACTGTAATGGTAGTCGACTGCTCGACCGTGGTTTGAATCCTGGATCCGGTGGCTTAAAACACACACTGGGCATGTGTGTGTGCGTGCCCAAGGTCCTGAGAGGATAATGGAAGAGAAGGGATTGTGGCGTGGCCATCTCCCTTGGGGGTGATTTCTTGCTTTCTGCTCTGTTTCTCTCTGGTGAGCACATGGGCCCTATAGCAAAAATCTCTCTAAGAAAAAAAAAAAAGCAAAACCTAACACCCCCCAAAAAAACCCTCCCCCCAAAACAAGCCTTACAGAGATCAAGTGATATGCTCATACAACTATTAGTTTCAGTAGGGGACTCGAATTCAGGTCTCCTGACTTCAGGGTTGTATTTTTTCAACTGTTCCTCTTAGAAGAGCTGGCAGCTGGTGGCATGGCAGGTAGGTGGATCCGTCATGGATGACTGTGCATCTCAATTCCTGGACCTGGTGTCTTGAAACACACTGTGTGTGTGTGTGTGTGTGTGTGTGTGTGTGTGTGTGTGAAACATTTCTAGAGGAGAAGGGGTTGTGGAATAGCCATCCCCCCTGGAGTAGGGGGTGCTTTCTCATTTTCTGTGCCTCTCTGTCACTCTTGTGAGCTCATGCACCCTAAAGCAAAACTGAAAAACAAAACAAAACGAGTTGGCCCAGATCACAGAGTCTCACCATGGCTCTGGCACCACCCACAAGATCCATCCATCCATTCATTCATTCATTCATTTGCTACTATCTATATACTGAGAACTTACTGTTCACTAGGTGCTGGACTAGGATGGGGACAATCCCCAACTTTCTAGATTAAAAAACAATTTTTTTTTTTTTTTTTTTTTTTTTTTTTGCTATAAGGTACATACACATGGCAGAGAGAGACAGAGAAAGTGAGAAATCCCCTGAGGGGGATGGCCATGCCATAACCTCTTAAACTGCACTCTCCTCTTGGGATTTTGGGCATGCACACATATGTGCCTGGTGTTATTTTCAAGCTGAGCCTGGGACTTGAACTGTGAAACTGGCCATGTGGGATTCAGCGCCTTAAACTCTATTTCACCTGCTGGCCCACTTCTAGAACGTTTAATGTAGAAAAGCAATAATCAAGTAAACAAATAAGGTATTTTAGATAGTGCCAAGAGGGAAATAAATCAGGGTCATGGAAAAGAGAGCAATGTGAGTAATTGAGTATGAGAGAAAGATACAGTGAGAGAGAGAGAGAGAGAGAGAGAGAGAGAGAGAGAGAGAGAACTAGAGGCATCACTGTGCGTCATTACATGATGTGACCACATTTCCATTAGGTCTGCCTGATCCACTTCTGCACAATCTCCCTGTGCTTAACCTCCACGTTAGGCTATCCCTGGATATCCAGGGCAGCAGAGAAGGTTCCAGGCCACATATTCCTAGAATCCTGAATGCCTGAGCTGGGAGGGCCTTTGATGGTCTGTTCATCTTCTTCTTATGTTAAAGATGGGGAAACTGGGATACAGAAAGTAGGAGTGACTTGCTCCAGGGCTGGAAATCATACAGGGGCCAGGGCGTCATGAGGGCTGGTATGCCCATCT
Organism: Tupaia tana; assembly: GCA_026018925.1. NCBI lineage: Eukaryota > Metazoa > Chordata > Mammalia > Scandentia > Tupaiidae > Tupaia > Tupaia tana. Next base: position 96,098,319 of record JAKSZU010000007.1, read on the forward strand.
ATCCATATTTGAGTCAAAGTTTTTTTTTTTTTTCAAAAATTAATTAATTTAGGGGACCAGCAGTTAGCATAATGGCTATGTTGCTGGACTCCCACGTAGTCGACTGCGGTTCGCGTCTCGGACCCGGTGGCTTACAACTCACGCCAGGCACGTGCGCGTGCGTGCCCAAGATCCCGAGAGGAGAATGGAGGAGAAGGGATTGCGGCGTGACCATCCCCCCTGGGGGGTGATTTCTCGCTTTCTGTCTGTATGTCTCTCTCTGTCTGTCTGGCGAGCGCACGTGCCCTATAGCGAAAAAAACCTCTCCCCCCCCAAAAAAAAAATTAATTAATTTACATTTAATCACATATTTACAGTGTACAACATTTCTTTTTCCAGCACAAATACTATGCATGTCAGTCAAGCCAAAGATATTTCTCTATAACTTACTTTTTGGTCAATTAAGCATACTTTTACTTGTTTTTCCAATCTTTTTTCCCCTGTCTCCCTTCCATACTAAACTTTTCCCCACATTTTATTGATTCACAACATTTTTTGAGTAATCTAACTACTTTCAATAGCAAGTTCAGTTCAGTTGGTGTATACATATCTGTGAATACATGTGTGAAACTTTGAGTAGAGTGAATATAAGGTAGCACCTAGCTGATGCTATAAAGCTTACTATGGTTATTAAATAGGTATTTTTAAATATAATTTTTAATTTCAAGAAAAGCAGTTTTAGCTTTAATAAAGCAAAAAAATGCTAAGGAACTTTACTTAAAACTTAAAGCCAGGAAACAGGTTAGGATTCTGTTCAAATAGTAGGTACATGAACCTACTTGCAGCTTAAGAGAGGACAAAAATCCTTAAAACTGGAAAACAAAGCCTAGAAGAAAATCAGCAATGTTTTAGTTAAAAGTCATAAAATGCTATTTCACCAGTTCAGTCTCATGCACTTAATCTATCTTCTGTTGTGATCAGATGTTCCCAATTAAATTCTGGGATATAATACTCAACTCCAGACATGTCTCTACGATTAAGTTGGCCATTTTCTTTTGTTTTGGAGAGGTTTTTGCTATAGGGTGCGTGCGCTTGCTAGACAGACAGAGAGAGACAGAGAGACAGAAAGCAAGAACCCCCCCACCCCTTCCAGGGGGGATGGCCACGCCACAATCCCTTCTCTTCCATTCTCCTCTCGGGATCTTGGGCACGCACACACACGTGCCTGACATGAGTTTAAGCCACCGGGTCTGGGACTCGAGCCGTGGTCGATTACATGGGAGTTCAGCGACATAGCCATTACGCTAACTGCTGGTCCTGTTGCCCATTTTCTTAATTTTTTTTTTTTAAATTAAAAAAAATTTTTTTTTTAAGTTTTTTCTTTTTTTTTTGAGAGGTTTTTGCTATAGGGCGCGTGCGCTCGCCAGACAGACAGAGAGAGACATACAGACAGAAAGTGAGAAATCACCCCCCAGGGGGGATGGTCACGCCGCAATCCCTTCTCCTCCATTCTCCTCCCGGGATCTTGGGCACGCACGCACACGCGCCCGGCGTGAGTTTTAAGCCACTGGGTCCGGGACGCAAACCACAGTCGACTACATGAGAGTCCAGCGACATAGCCATTACGCTAACTGCTGGTTCCCTTAATTTTTGAACTCTTATTTCTGTGTGTCTGTATTTAATTTTCCTGGTATAGCACTCCCTTGAGTACTTCTTGGAGATTTGGTCTGGTGTTGGTAAATTCTTCCAGGTTTTGTTTATCTGAGAATATTCTTGTCTTTTCTTCCCATATGAAGGGTAATCTTACCGGGTACAGTATTCTTGGGGTGAAATTGCTTTTCCCTTAACACTTCGAATTTATTTTCCCATTCTTTCCTTGCTTGCATTGTTTCCAATGAGAGGTCCGCTGTTAGCCCGATGGGATATCCTTTGTAGGTAACTTGCTCTTTCTCCCTTGCCAATCTAAGTATCTTGTCTTTGTCTGTGGTTTTGGTCAATCTGGCTGTAATGTGTCTTGGAGAAGATCTTCTTGGGTTGATTCTATTTGGGGTCCTTTGTATTTCTTGGACCTGGATCTTTGAGTGCCTGTCTAGGTTTGGAAAGTTTTCTTGCAGGATTTCATGGAGTAGATTATCAATGCCCTTATGAGTCTCTTTGCCTTCTGAGATATCAAATATCTGGATGTTTGGACGTTTTATGGTATCTTGTATTTTTCATATGTTATTCTCATTTGTTTTTCAATGTTTTCTTTCTTTCTCTCTCTCTCTCTTTTTCTTTCTTTCTTTCTTTCTTTCTTTCTTTCTTTCTTTCTTTCTATCTTTCTTTCTTTTTTTTTTTTAGAGGTTTTTGCTATAGGCCGTGTGCGCTCACCAGAAAGACAGAGAGAGACAGAGAGTCAGAAAGCGAGAAATCACCCCCAGGGTGGATGGCCATGCCACAATCCCTTCTCTTCCATTCTCCTCTCAGGATCTTGGGCATGCACATACACGTGCCTGGCATGAGTTTAAGCCACCAAGTCAGGACTCCAACTGTGGTTTACTACATGGGAGTCCAGTGACATAGCCATTATGCCAACTGCTGGTCCCAATTATTCTCATTTTTTTGGGGCAATTTTCTCAGTTTTTGTGGTGGATTTTTCTAGGCCAGTGATTCTATCACTTCCATCTCTGTTAGCTTCGTCATTATGAATATTCTAAATTCCTTATCAGACATTTCCATGAGTTTCATTGTACTGTCTGAGGATGAAGAGGTGCTACTCTTTTCTCTTGGAGGAGAGGTATTTCCTTGCTTTCCCATGTTTCTTGTGACCCTGTGGTGATTTCTAGTCATCTGATGGATGGTGTGTTTCTTCCTAATTCTTGAAGTTCAATCTGAGTGGTCAGAGGCGTGCAGAAGGATATGATCTGCAATCTCTCTTCCACTCTGTTTTTACTCTTTGTGTATCAGGTTCAGTGGGAATATATGAATATTCTGACCCTAATCATATTCCGATGTTTGGATCCTGTTCATTTGGACATATCTAGACACTTGGTGTTTAGAGGCCACTAGAAATGAATCTGGAGGGGGAAGTCTCGGCATAAAATCTTCATTTTTTGGTCAAGGAAAGCAATATTTCACAGCTCAATTTCAGTATCCATCTCAGGATCGAGTCAAGTTTTTAAATACAAAACCCTGGCAGATGGTGGTGCAGTGGTAAAATGTGGTACAGGTGATGAAGCCTCTTTGAGGTTGACTGATTCACATGGGTAGGTTCCAGGTTTGCATCAAGGGACCTCCCAGCATGTATCAGACACACACATGTCCATGACCGAGGGGTGGCTGAGGCTTTTAAGACCCTACTGAGGGTATCTCTCTGTCTCTGTCTCTTTCTTACTCATGAAATAAATAAACTTTAAAAAAAAAAGAGAGAGATTTTCCAAGGAAGAAATCTCTAAGTCTGTTTTCCTCTTGCTTTCCTTCTGTCTGGGATAGAAAGAACAATCGGCCAATTCATGGCTTGTGAATCACCCCGTGACACTTCACTCCCAAAGTTGATTGTTCCAGTGTTTGTCCAATCAGAGACCAGCAGTTGGCATAATGGCTATGTCACTGGACTCCCATGTAGTTGACTGGTTTGAGTCCTGGATCCGGTGGCTTATGTGTGCGTGCGTGCCCAAGGTCCTGAGAGGAGAATGGAGGAGAAGGAATTGCGGCGTGGCCATTCCCCCTGCGGGGTGATTTCTTGCTTTCTGTCTCTCTGTCTCTCTCTGTCTTTCTGGTGAGTGCACACGCTCTATAGCAAAAATTTCTTAAATAAAAAAATCAGTGTTTGTCCAATCACAGGACCTGAACATCACTGGGGAGGTGGATGTCGTGAGATGGCGGAAGCTGGAAGAGAGCAGGGATAGCCTCAGCAGGGTTTTTAATTTCACCAAGACCAGCTTTGAATGGTCCCAGTGAATGGAGTGGAGCCATCCTGAAGAGTCTAGCTGACTTTAGATGTTGCATGAGATTCCCCCGATACCATACACATTTTTCATCTTAATTATGACTCCAACTGATTTTAAATTTTTTATTATTTCATGAGCAAGAGAAGACAGAAGGAATAAGAGATACAGCACACTCAGCAGGATCTCAGTGCTGCTGTCCATCCTTAGCACCGGCCACTCTGGATCATGAGTATCCGTTTACATGCCTGGTACACTCAGGGAGGCACAAACCTGGAACCTGCCTTGTGGGACAGCCTTGCAGAGTGTCCTGTTTCACTGATACGCCACCATTTGGCCCCTCTAAGTGACTTTAAAAGAGAACTTAGTCTCTATGGTAATTGAGTCTCAGGAATACAGGTAAATCACTTTTCCCATCTGGGCCTTCTTTTCCTGCATTGTAAAATGAGAGTGAAGTAGGAGCCAGCTCATCCATTCACACCATCTATGATGTGAGGTGGTGGGAAGGAAGAAGGAGTCTCGGGGAGAGTCTTGGTCCCTACACTGGACTCCCTGTGTCCTCATCAGTCCATATCACTGAGTACCCTATGTGCCAGGAACTGCACTGGACACTGCATACAGTCCCGCATTCATTTTCCAGAACACAATCTTATGATACAGGTGTGATCCCTCACAGAGCAGGAGGCAACTGAGACTCAGAGAAGCTAAGTAATTTGCGCAGGTGCACAGCTAGAAAGAAAGACTTCCTCCCCAGGTCTGGCTGAATCCTAGGCTCAGGCCTTATCAAAGGCCCTGCCTCTGAGGATGCCTTAGCGTGTCCAGTTACACAGAGGTGACCCTTCCCTATGGAGGAGGACCCTGTCTCCTGTGGTTCTTGTCCTCCATCCTACCTCAGGTCCAAGTTAAGGGGCCTCGGCATGACCATTAATTGTACCCTACCTTGCATAATTCAATATCAAGCATCATCCTCATACCACCTCTTGCCCCTCCTGCTCTCTCCTATGGTGACCCCAACTCCACTAGTGCCTTATTGGTCGTTGCATTTTTGTCTCTGTTCCATGCCTCCCTTAAGTCCTGACTTTCCTCCTTAATCAGCTTGGATTCCATGGGCCACCACTGTAATTATCTCCTCGCACACACCCTCAACCTCCTTGCCCCACTCTTATTAAATTGTATCCACCTGGTGAACCACACCCTGGCTGATCCCACACTGCTGACTAACGCCAGGGAGAAACTCGGCCCTGCTGACTGGTCTCACTTTGCTGTCTTGCCCAGCTTGCCCAGTATCTTCCAGGGGCTTTGATACTGTCTGGCAGGGCTATCACATGACCCAGCCTTTTCACTCTCCTGTGGTCCTATAGGACAATGTTGCACACCTTGTGCACCTTCCTCACTTCTAATTCTCTGACAGCTCTTCCCCCTTCTCCTCTCAGCCAGTGACCTTGCTTTCTACTTCACTAAGAAAACAGAAGTAGTCAGGGGACCAGCAGTTAGCATAATGGCTATGTTGCTGGACTCCCATGTAGTTGACCGTGGTTCGTGTCCCGGACCCGGTGGCTTAAAACTCATGCCAGGCGCGTGTGCGTGCGTGCCCAAGATCCCGAGAGGAGAATGGAGGAGAAGGGATTGCGGCGTGACCATCCCCCCTGGGGGGTGATTTCTCGCTTTCTGTCTCTATGTCTCTCTCTGTCTGTCTGGTGAGCACAAGCACCCTATAGCAAAAACCTCGCCAAAAAAAAAAAAAAAAAAAAAAAAATCTAAATAAATAAGTAAATAAAAAGAATGGAGGGAATTTTTGCAAATTATGTATCTTATTAAGTGACTTGTATCTATAATAGAATGCATAAAGAACCTTTACGAGCCAGCTGGGTGTTGCAGGGTAAACATGCTGTTCAAGGAATGCAGATCAATGCAGAAGACTGACTTTCCTGATCAACTTATACTTACTGCCATGCACACCCAAGATCCTGGCTAGAAGGCTGAAAGGGATTTGGGCATGAGAACCTGTTGAAGGTGTTTGTCTTCCTCTCTCTCTATCTCTCTCTCTCTCTCACTCTCAAGAAAGAAATACTTAAAAAATAATTGGGGCCAGTAGGTGGCATGGTGGTTAAGGTGCAGGACTCCCACATGGTCAACCTCACTTCAAGTCCTAGACCTGGTAGCTTGAAAATCATGTCAGATACATGTGAGTGTATACCTAAAATCCTGAGGGAATGGAGAAGGGACTGTGGCATGGCCATCCCCCCTGGGGGTGTGTGTGTGTGTGATTTCTCACTTTCCCTCTCTCTCTGTCTTTCTCCAGTGAGCACATACACCCTATGGCAAAAATCTAAAAATAAATAAATATATACGTGGGACCAGTAGATGGTGTAGCGATTACATCACTGGACATTCACATTATTGACCATGGTTTGAGTCCTGGACCCGGTAGCTTGAAAATCATGCTGGGCACATGTGTATGCATATCCAAAATCCTAAGAGGGGACTGGAGAAGGGACTGCAGCATGGCCATGCCCCCGGGTGATGATGTCTCACTTTTTGTCTCTCAGACGAGCACATATGCCCTGGAGATCTCTCTTTAAAAAAAAAAAAGAAGAAGAAAGAGAAGAAAGAAAGAAGAGAGAGAGAGAGAGAGAGAGAGAGAGAGAGAGGGAGGAAGGGAGGAAGGAAGGAAGGAAGGAAGGAAAAGAAAAAGAAAGAAAATCACGTCAGGTACATGTTTGTGTGCACCCAAAATCCCAGGAGGAGAGTGGAAAAGAAGGGATTGTGGCATGGCCATCCACCCTGGGAAGCGATTTCTCACTTTTCCTCTCTTTATCTCTCTGTCTCTCTCCTCTCTAGCAAGTGCACACACCTTATGACAAAAACCTAAAAAAAGAGAAAGATCAGGAAAACAGAAGCCAGCAAGAGTAGACATTTTCAAAGAGTGTTGCTATATAAAGAAATGGGGTAGAGAAAGAGGAAGACATGGGTCAAGAGAGGTTTTTTTGGTTTCGTTGTGTTCTTTTTTCTTTCTTTCTTTCTTTTGCTAGAGAGCACATACACTTGAAAGACTCAAAGAGGGAAAATGAGAAGGCATGCCCCGTGGGCAATGGTCATGCCACAATTCCTTCTTCTACTTCTCCCCCCTTTCAGGATTTTGAGCACACACACGTTTCTAATGCCACTAGTTCAGGATTCAAATCATGTGGTCAGCTGTAGGGGATCCAGCCTCCTTAACCACCATGCCCTTGGTGGGCTTTTGTGTTCTTTTAAGATGCAAAAAAATATATTTTAATGCTGGTTGGAATAGCCCAGTCATAAAGAGAGGAGAGCCTGGAGGAAGCCCTTGAGCAGGCAGCAAGGATCGGACCTGGTGTGCAAATGGAAGGAGAGCTTCAGACAGGAGCACACAGGACCCACTGACAGCGCCTGAAAGGCAGAATGGGTCGAGAAGGGATTGAAAGTCCAAGGAAATCCTGACTACTTCTGTTTTCTTTCTTTCTTTTTTTTTTCTTCTTTTTTTCTTTTTTTTTTTTGAGAGGTTTTTGCTATAGGGCGCGTGCGCTCGCCAGACAGACAGAGATCTCCTCTCGGGATCTTGGGCACACATGCACATGCGCCCAGCGTGAGTTTTAAGCCACTGGGTCTGGGACTCGAACTGCGGTCAACTACATGGGAGTCCAGCAACATAGCCATTACGCTAAATGCTAGTCCCAGAATTTTTTTTTTTCCCTATAGGGCTCTCTAGAGAGGCAAAGGAGGGTGAGGAGTGGGGAATCATCCACCAGGGGTATAGTCACACCACAATTCCTTCTCCTCCTTTCTCCTTTTGGCATTTTGGGCATGTACACACACACCCAGTGTTATTTTTCAGGCTGCCAGGTCCAGTACTTGAACTGCAGAGTTGGCTATGTGAGATCCAGCACCTTAACCATCATACCACCTGATGGTCCAATTTTTCCACATTCTAATTGTCAATTCTGTTTTATTTGTTTTCAATTGCCAGAAGGCATGTGTGCTTGCCAGAGAAAGAGAGAAAAAGTTTGCTTCAATAGGGTTTGGTCTTGCCCCAATCTCTCTTCTCCATTTTGCCATCCTGTCGAGATTTTGGGCATGCACGCACACATGCACAGTCTATTTTTGAAGCTGCTGTGTCTGAGATTCAAAGGACATTTTGCTACATGGGATCTGGCTCTCTTCACCACTATGCTATGGGGCTGGCCTTAATTGTCCATTCCTGAACCTCATATATATATATATATATATATATATTTTTTTTTTTTTTTTTTTTTGAGAGGTTTTTGCTGTAGGGTGAGTGTGCTTGCCAGCCAGACAGAAAGAAACACAGAGACAGAAAGCGAGAAATTAGCCCCCCAGGGGGGATGGCCACACCACAATCCCTTCTCCTCCATTCTCCTCTTGGGATCCTGGGCACACACGCACGTGCGCCTGGCATGAGTTTAAGCCACCGGGTCCGGGACTGCATGGGAGTTCAGCGACATAGCCATTACGCTAACTGCTGGTCCTTGAACCTCATATTTCACTGGACCTCCAAATTGACTGTGACACAGGTCATCATTCCTTTCTTTTTTTTTTAAATTTTATTTATTCATTCATTTATTTATTTTTAATTTGACAGAGGGAGACACAGAGATGGAGAGAGAAAGAGGGGAAGTGAGAAAGTAAGCCACCAGGTCCAGGACTTGAACCGTGGTCAGCCATGTGGGAGTGTCCAGCACCTTAACCACCATGCCACCTGCTGGTCCCATCATTCCTTTCTTAAAATGCTTCCTTGGGGCTGGCAGGTGGCATGGTGGTTAAGGGAGCTGGACTCCCACATGGCTGACCACGGTTCGAGTCCTAGATCTGGTGGCTTGCTTTCTCACTTTCCCTCTCTCTCTCTCACTCTGCCCCTCTCTGGTCAAATTTAAAATAAATAAATAAATAAAGTCAAATAAAATAATTCTTTAAAATGCTTTTCTTCACCTGGCTTCTGAAATACTTCACCATGCTGCTTTCTTCCTAATTAACCGGCTGTTATGTGGTTTTCTGTTCTACTCTAAACAGTGAAATGCCCTGGAATGCACTCTCTGACCCTCTTCTATTTTTGTTTAAATTGTTTATGGGGTGTGTGCACTCATCAGAGACCAACAGAGAGAGAAAGAGAGGGAAAGTGAGAAATTATCCTGGTGGGGATGGCCATGCTTCAGTCCCTTCTCCTTCATTCTCCTTTCAGGATTTTGAGCATGCACACATATGCACCCAGCTCGCCACAGAGAGATAAAAGGAGAAATCCCCCTTGGGGGGTGTCGCCACAATCCCTTCTCTATTCTCCTGGAATTTTGGCTGTGCACAAATGTGTCTGGTGTGATTTTCAAGCTGCCAGGTCCAGGACTTGAACCATGGAGTCAGCCATGTGGAAGTCCAGTGCTCTAACCACTATGCCACCTGCTGACTCCTCTCCAGTTTGTTTCTAACTCAGCAAGCCAGAGTGATCCTCTTAAAACACAAGCCAGGGATGGTCTTGTGGTCTAGTGGTTAAGGAAGTCAGATCCCCTATGGCCAACTGTGGTTCAAATCCTGGCCCTTGCAGCTTGAAAAACACACCAGGAGTGAGTGTCCGTGTCACATGCGCGTGTGTATATATGCACCCCAAATCCTGACAGGATGGAAAAATAGTGAAGGAATTGTAACTTGACCGTGTTTCATTGGGGGTGTGATTGTTCTTGCTCTCCAGCAAGCACATATGTTCTTTGACAATTAATTACACACACACACACAGACACACACACACACCCGGGCCAGTAAGGGTGTGATGATTAAGGATTCCACATGGCTGACTGTACCATGAGACCTGGATCTGGTGGCTTGAAAAACATGCTGGAGGGACCAGCAGGTGGCGTGGTGGTTAAGGTGCTGGACATTCCCACGTGGCCGACGATGGTTCGTGTCCTGGACCTGGTGGCGTGCTTTCTCGCTTTTTCTCTCTCTGGTTAAATTAAAATAAATAAATGAATAAAAATTTAAAAAAAGCAAAACATCTGGAGATGTGAGTGTGTGTGAGTGTATGTGTGTGCTCAAAATCCTGAGAGAAAAATGGAGGAGGAGGACTGCAGCATGACCATCCCCCATGGAGGGTGCTTTCTCAATTTCCCTCTCTCTCTGACAAGCACACACGCCCTTTAGCAGAATTAAAGCACACATACACGAGCCAGATGGTGTCTTTTTTTTTTTTTAATGATATAGTGTGTGTGCACACACACGCAAGGGAGAGAACAGCATCTTCGAAAGTGCCCTATCACATTGCGACATTGTGGTCTCCTGGCCCTGGCCCTCCAGCTCCTCAGGACTGGGTGCCTATGTGAACCCTGATTGGCTGAGTGGCTTCTGACCTTGCAGGGCACTGTGTCGCTGTCATGCCACAGGGGCTGGGCCGGATCATGTCATTTTAGTGCCTCCATCTTACCTGAAGTAAAAGCCGAAGTCTTTTCCAGTCACCACAGGGCTCTGACCTCCACTCCCCCCCATTCAGATGTCATAGCCACTGGCCTCTGAGGTGCTTGCAAACATGCCCGGCGCACTCCCAGGGCTGTTGCCTTGCCCCTCAGGCCCTTCCCGGTACCCACCCACAGGCTTCTCCTTCCATTCCTCCAGGCATTTTCCACAGTGTGTTCTCTCAGCGAGGCCTCCTTTTCTGACTGCCCAATTACAATGGCCCTTCTCTCCCCACACCGGCTGTCCTCGCCTTGGTTTTACCCTTTCCACAACACCCGACACCCCCTATCATGCTGGGGGGTTACCTATTTATTTCTTTTCTGTTTCCTGCTCGAAACAGAAGCTCTGGGAGGGCAGGGATTTTGTTTTCTGCATAACCCAGCGCTTGGAAAAATACTGAAGCTCAGTAAGTGTCCACAACGTGCATGAAGGGATGCTTGAGGAGGAGAGGAAGGGGGATTCTTAGATGACCAGATCCTGCAGGGGTGGCGGAGTGCAGCTACGGCCAGACTTCTGGGTGGGACTTTCAACCCTCCCGAGGTCACAAAAATTGGCTCCTGTCCTCCCAACCAAGGAGGCCTGCTGCAGTGGTCCAGAGCTCCTGCTCTTAGCCGGTCTCGGCCTCTCCCCGAGTGCAGATCACTGCCTTTCACTGAGCGTCAGTGGTCTCATCTGTTCTTTAGGGCATCATCACCTACCTTCAGGGCTGGCATAGAAGATCCAGCGTGTGAACGGTGTCTGCTAGATAGCATCCAAGACATGGTTACCCTCCCCAGAAACAGGGCTAACTTGGAAAAAGTTTCAAACAGATATGGTGTGAGTTTTTTGTTTTGTTTTGTTTTTGGTAGTGAGGAGGGATTGTGAAAAACGGGGGAAGATGGCCAGCTGGTGGCATGGTGGTTAAGACTGCTGGATCCCACATGACCAGTTGTGCAGTTTGAGTCCCAAATGTGACGGCTTAAAAAACATGCATGGAGAGGAGTGTGCAGGTGTGGTTAAGGTGCTGGACTCTCACATGACTGACTGCAGTTCAAGTCCTGGTCCTGGCGGCTTGCTTTCTCACCTTCCTTCTGTTTTTCCTCTGGTAAGCACATGTGGCCCATAGCAAGTTAAAAAAAAATGATAAAATTAAATAAGTAATTCTAAAGAGATGGAGGAGAAGGGATTGTGGCGTGACCCTTCCCCATGGGAGTGCTTTCTCACTTTCCCTCTCTCTCTCTCTCCCTCTTACTGTCTCTTTCTGGTGAGCACTGTGTAGCAAATAAAAGGAAAGAAAAAGAAAGAAGAAAAGAAAAAAAAAAAAGGAGGGGAGTGAGAGGGAGATCAGAGAGGAAGACAGGCATGGAGAGAGATCCAGGATGGCTGAAGGCTGCACTGTGGGAACAGGGAGAGGCACCAGAGGACAGACCTGCCCACGACCAGGCGCATGCAAGTCAGGTGTTCTGACCTCACCCTCAGGTGCTGCACAGCCCAGGAAGCCTGTCCTTGCCTACCAGCTCCTGCAGCCCACCTAACCTGTGGGAAACAGGTGGAGCTGGCTGGTCAGCCCATTTCCTGGCGGGGAAACTGGCTGACGAAGGTGGTGATCTGCTTCTTTGTCTCCTTGCTGGAGGGCAAGCTGTTCGGGCTCATGGGCTGCCTGCTCGCACTCTGCTCTCCTTAGGGCCAGCATGCTGACCGCAAGTAGGACTGGGTGCCTGGGCAGTGCAGCCCCGTCCAAGCAACTCCCACACACACTTTTATAATGAATATCTTGCAGTGCCTCTTTTCTGTAATGGAATGCAATTCACAGATAAGATATCCTATTTATACACTCCCAATTAAAATAAAATGCTCTAACTAAAAGAATAAAAGGGCGAGCCAGTGGCGGGGTAGTTAAGGCAGCTAGCTCCCACAAAGCTGACTGCGCAGTTCCAGTCTGGACCCAGTGGCTTGAAAAGCACACTGGACATGTGTGTGAGTGTGCTCAAAACCCTGAGAGGAGAATGGAAGAGAAGGGGTTGCAGGGGGGCCCCCTCCTAGGGGGTGTTTCTCATGGTCTTTCTTTCTCTCTCTTTTGTTCTCTCCCTGGTAAGTGCACAGGCCCTATAGCAAACTTAAAGAAGAATTTTAAAAAAGAATTATTTTATTTAATTTTATTTATTTATTCATTTAAATGTAACCAGAGAGAGACAGAGTGAGAGAGGGAAAGTGAGAAAGCAAGCCGCCAGGTCTGGGACTGGAATGACAGTACGAACATGTGAGAGTCCAGCACCCTTAACCACCACGCCACCTGCCAGTCCCCCTACAGTACATTTCTTTCTTTCTTTCTCTTTCATTTAAAAAAAAAAATTGTTAATTAATTTACATTTGATCCCTGAGCATTGTCACAGCATACAAAATGTGATTTTCCATCCAGAATATACTGCATAATGGCTTAATCATACATGTTATGGTCAATAATTTTCCATTTCTAGTTTCATATATTTTCCCCCCTATTTCTCACCCTCTGCCATTTCCCACCCTCCTCCCATACTATCTCAGTTTTCCAGTTGTTTTTCATTCCTTTTCACCCCCACATTTTGTTGATTCACAAAACTTCTTAAATAATCTAACTACTTTAAATAGCAAGCTCAGCTGATATATACATAACTTTGAATACATGTCTGACTTTAGGCATGCAAATCTGGTAGAATGAATATACTATAAGGTAGGACCTAGCTGATGCTATATAGCTTACTACAATAATTAATTATGTATTTTTAATATATTTTTTAATTTTTTTTTTTTTGAGAGGTTTTTGCTATAGGGCGCGTGCACTCGCCGGAAAGACAGAGAGAGAGACAGAGAGACAGAAAGCAGAAATCACCCCCCAGGGGGGATGGCCACATCACAATCCCTTCTCCTCCATTTTCCTCTAGGGATCTTGGGCAAGCACGTACATGGGCCCGGCATGAGTTTAAGCCACCGGGTCGGGGACTCAAACTGCGGTCGGCTACATGGGAGTTCAGCGACACAGCCATTACGCCAACTGCTGGTCCCTATATTTTTTAATTACAAGAAAAGAGCCCCTATAGCAAATTTTAAAAAAATAAAGTAAAAGGAAAGTCATCTGTAATGTGTCTTTTGTTAAACCTGTAGGCCGAGCACTAAGTTGAATGTGCGTGAGTCACCTGGAGGTCTCCCAAAGGCGCAGACTGAGTCAACGGGGAGAGACCTGAGAGTCTGCATTTCTAAGTTCCTAGGTGTTGCTCCACTGCGGATAAAGGCGATCCAGTCTCAGATGTGAGGGTTTGTTTCCAGTTACCAGCTGGACCCTTTGCTCACAATTGCGCCTTCCCGGGCCCAAGCGAGGGGCGGCCCCTTTGGGCCCCGTCTCGACAGCTGTCCTGGGCAGCGCCACCTGTGGCCCAAGCTCTTCTGATCCGCGAGGCTGGGCGCGGGCTCAGGAGCCCGCCCTAGAGAAAGGCCCGCGGCGGGAGGCCATAGGGTGGCCCCGCCCCACCCTGGGAATTGACTTCTGGGAGGCGAGGCCTCCGCGATCCCACCTCCTGCCGGCTCCACCGTTCTCCCTGGCCTGGCTTGGATCCCCAAATCCCTATTGCCTGTATTCACGTGCCCCTCCCTCACACCCTCCGCCTTCCTCCCTCCTCTCTCTTTCCCTCTGCTCCGTCCGGATCATTCCTTTTGCTCTGGGTGTGGCCTCTAGTGGGGAGCCCAAGCTTACTCAGGTACCGCCTGCTCTTCCTCCCTCCAGGCAGAAGCTAAGGCTGCTTAGAGCCGGGTGTAGGAGTTCACTAAAGAGTAGGACTTGCTGATTCTGGGCAGGGCAGGGGCATAGGGTCCTGCGGAGGAGGCCCGGGGGTGGCTCTCCCAGGTCTCCGAGAGAGCTTGTTAGACTGACCACTTGAACAGCTGCCCCTCCCTCCCTCCCTCCCTCCTGGGCCGTACTTACTCTACAGCTGACAAAGCACTTCGGGACCAGCAGATAGCTTAATGGCCACGTCGCTGGATTCCCATGTAGTTGACAGCAGTTCGCCCAACCCGGTGGCTTAAACTCACGCAGGGCACGTGTGTGTGTATGTGCCCAGGAGGAGGAGGGAGGAGAAGGGACTTCGGTGTGGCCATCCCTCCTGGGGTGTGTGTGTGTGTGTGATTTCTCACTTTCTGTCTCTCTTTCTGGCAAGCACTCGCACCCTATAGCAAAAACCTCCACAAACAAAAAACAACAAAGCACTTTTCTGGCCACTGTCACATTTTATACACATGGACTTGGCAGTTGCCAAAACTGAGGACCAAAGAGGGTAAGTCACAAGCACAGGGTGTCGAGCTGAGAGGGCATTCCAGGACTTGAACCTGGCATTAAGAGCAGCCTCTTGGATCTTGTAGGCCTGAATTATCTGGGAAGTACAACCCTTCAACCTTTGAACGTAGAGCTTTACATTTCCATGGGATCCTTAACTTTGGATAATGGAGTTGGAAGGCTCCATCTCTTACCTCACAGATGGGGAAACAGACAGAGAGAGTGAACTGCTCTTACTCACGCTCAGGTGGTAGATAAGGTCTTGGCTCTCACTCCTTAGACTCTCAGATGACCTTTCTCGAGGCTTCACAGGTCCCCCCTCCACTCCCTGCCTGCCTGAGGACCTGGGCCTGTGTTTGGGTTTAGAGCGAGGCGGGCGTTTAGGGCACGGACACTCCAAAGAGGGAGCCCAGCAGGGAGGGGAGGAGATGGAGTACCTCTGAAAATGTACTTTACCGTTAGGCTTTATTTCCTAAGACAAAGTGTGTCGGCGTCCGCCCCCGGGCTCGGCGCTACTATGGAAGAAGCATAAAAAATGAGACAAAAGGTAGAGTAGAAACGGACACAGGCAGCCTGAGCCTAGGTAGGCCAAGCAACCTGTGCCGCCCAGATGAACTGGACGTCTTTATTTATAGAACAAGGAGACATTACATATGTATGTTTTACGACACTTCATACATTGGTTGCCAGGTTACAGACAATAAGAAGCAGTTAACAAATCTATGAGGGCTTAGTCACACCAGGCCAGGTGTATCCCTTGGTGATAATCCCATCAAGAGAAAATCTCATCTTCCTTTCTAATGCAGAGAACTAGCTGTTAGGTGTGGGGAAGGAGATAAAGATCTTCTGGCACCACCACACCCAGAGTAGGCTAAGGAACCTTTCAGATGCAGAGCAGGGATTGGATTTTACCAAGATGTTTCTTGAAGTCTATCACATGTGTCTGTTGGAACGCCCCTAGCAATTTCCACCCTTGCTCTGACTGCAGCCAAGGTCAAGGAAAGACAAGTTACAAGGTTCTGCCAAACCCCAAAAGAGCATGTGGTGTTTGCTCAGAGCATGTCCCCACACCTCAGACTCTCTCTCTTAAACATGTCCCCACAAAAGTGGTGTCACTAAAGCAAGAGGCTTTGGTTTGGCTTTGTTCTTTCATTGTTTTGCTTCTCAGGCAGGAGGCTCAAACCTCCACTGGAAGGACCAGCAGTTAGCGTAATGGCTATGTCGCTGGACTCCCATGTAGTCGAATGCAGTTCAAGTCCCAGACCCGGTGGCTTCAACTCTCGCTGGGTGCGTGCGCGTGCGTGACCAAGATCCTGAGAGGGAAATGGAGGAGAAGGGATTGTGGTGTGGCCATTCCCCCTGGGGGGTGATTTCTCACATTCTGTTTCTCTGTCTCTCTCTGTCTTTCTGGCGGGTGCACACCCATAACAAGACAAAACAAAATAAAACAAAACAACCTCCATTGTAGAGATTCTGAGACAACCTACTCCAGGCCAGTTTGGGCTCAAGTGGTCGGCTTTGTCATGACTCATGCAGAGCTGGGGCTGGTGTCAGACTCAGATAAGAGAATGAATTTTCTGTGGTCCCATCAGGGCCCAGCCCAGAACAGGTGGAGATCTTTGTCACCAGGCTCAGGGTCAAGGTCAGGGCTCATCCTGGGATCAGGGAACAGGGAGAAACAGCCCTTCCTTCCTCTCAGGACAGGCCTGGCCCAGATTCTCGCTGTAGGAGGGCATGTCAGACAGCTGGCAATGGAGCCCACAGGCCTTAGGCCAGAGCGGAGGCTAAGGTTCAGGGTCTCCGGTTCACCACTGGGTGGGTCCTGAGGGCAGGGGAACCTCCCACCATCTCCATCCACATTTTCCCACCTCACAGCTTACTTCCCAGTTCTCTGGGTACATGGCTGGCCACTTCCTTCTGTTGTTCCTTCTATTGACTCTGAGCACCCAGAGCTCTGGTGCTGAGACCAGTGGTGCCACACCGACTCTCGTGGCAGCTGGACTTGGGGGTGTCAGGTCTGTCCTCAGACATGTATGCTGGTCAACTGGCCATCTGGAGAAAGGAGCTGAAAGTCCTTTACCATGGCGGATTTCAGGCTACCTACATGGTGGCAGTGAAGGTGGAGTTGGGCAGCGAGCCACGAATCTAGCTCCCAAAGCTGGTGGGAGGGCTCTTGTGCAGCATCGGACAGCCCGGACAGTGCATTGCCTTCCACAAGGCCCTTCCGGGAAGGGACTGGGTCCTGCTGGCTTTTGGATCACGGTGGTTTCCTGGGTTTCCCACCCTGTTCTGTACCTGTGAAGGTAGGTGTAGTTGGCATTGTGACTGTAATGGCTGAGGCTTTGGTTGACAGGAGGGGCCAGTCAAGAAGTGCTTCTGTCCCTCAAAGGAGGCTGCCAGGCGCTCAGGGCCACCAGGACTGATTGGGTCCTGGCTCCTCAGGGCTGGATCATGGTTCTGACCCAGACACTGGGAACCCGACATGGCCGAATCAACATGTCTCCTGCCACTATGCCCTCCCCACCCTGTGTGCTGATGTATGGAGGGGACAGGAGCCAGTGTGTGGGATCCCTAGACTCAGCACGGCTGCATCCTGCCTGCTCTGGGCCATCCCCTCCTCCCTGACTCATACCCCAGGACAAGTCCCTCCTTATCACAGGACAGCCCTTAATGGCTTCCCAGGCACTGGAATTCTCTGTCTGCTTGAACCTTACCTTCTCCTGCCACCCCAGCTTCTGTGCTCCAGCTACCATGGGCCACTTTTCTGTTCCACAAACCTCGCAAGCTTATTCCTGCCTCCAGGACTTTGAACTTACAGTTGCCCCAGTTCTCCACGTCTGCTTTCTCATCCTCCCAGCCATGGCTTAAAGTCCTTCCCAGATCTCTCCCTCTAAAGGGGGCTGTTCCCGTTCCTCTCTGCCTTAACACCCTCATCGCTGCCAGCCCTGCACTAACCTCCAAGTACACGTAATTTGTTTACTTACGTGTTACCTGTGTTACTGTCTTCCCAGCTAGACTGTAAGCTCTGAGAGGATAGGGACCTCATTCTCTGTGCGCCTGGTACCTGGTGTCAAATAGATGGAAATGGGGTAAGTAAACACCTGTCTTTATGTTTATTTCCCCTGGCTGTCCCTGGTAGCAGTGTAATCCCATCCGTTGATGACATCGTATGTGAATGTCCAGGCCTAGTTTCTGCTCTCCACGGGTTATAAAGGGAAGGGGCAACATGTCCTCCGTACGTGGCCAGAGTGCGAAAGATGGATCTGTGCCCTGTGGGGTCCTGGGGTACTGGCAACAGAAGCTGTGGATGCTGTGGTTCAGCTATGTCCCTCGGATTCCTGTGTTGGAAACTTAACCCCCAGTGCAACAGTGTTGGGAGGTGGGGCCTGATGAGAGGCGATGGCTCAGGAGGGTGGAGCCTTCAGGAAAGGGTTAATGTTGCTATTGCAGAAGTAAGTGGCTTTGTTTTAAAAGCAAGTTCTCTCTCTCTCTGTTTTTTTTTTTTTTTTTTTTTTATTGTCAGAGGGCGTGTGTGCTTGCCAGAGAGACAGAGAGAGGAAGAGACAGAGGAAGAGAAAAACAAAATAGAGGGAGAACCTCCTAGTGGGCAGTCATACCACACCTCCTCCTCCACTTCTCTGTCCCACCAGGATGATTTTGGGCACACACTTCCGGCATTTGTAAAAATATTATTTTTTAACTTTCAGTTATTTATTTTAATTTTGTCAGAGAGGAACAGAACGCACGAGAGAGAGAGAGAGAGAGAGAGAGAGCGAGAGAGAGAAAATAAGTTGCCAGGTCTGAGACTTGAACCACGGTCGGTCATGTGGGAGTCCAGCACCCTTAACCTCCATGCCACTTGCCAGCCCCTCTTGGCAAGTTTTGTAAGCAACGAGAGGTGGGATTTGAATGATAGTTGGCCATGTGGGATCCGGCTTACCCAGTGTGCTGCAGACCCTATTGGCACTCTTTCTCTTCTTGTCCTCGTGCCACATGGTGCACTTCCTCCCACACACACATGCCCTGTTCTGATACAATACAAAACCCCTTGCCAGATGCCTGCCTGTCAGCCTGGGCTTCTCAGCCTCCAAAAGTGTGAGCGCAATAACCCTCTCCATAACAAATTACTCAAACTGTGGTACTCAGTTATGGCAACATAAAGACTAAGGCTCTGGAAGGGGCTTTGAGTCTTGCCAGAGTTGAGAAATCCAGCCACCTCCAACTTTGATTTGTTTATTTATTTGCTGATTTAATTTTTTTTTTCTTGCTAAAGGGCATGTGTGCTTGCCAGAAAGAGGCAGAGAGACAGGGAGAGGAGAAAGCACCTCCCAAAGGAAATGCTCAAGCTGCAGTCCCTTCTCCTCTACTTCCATTTCCCCTCCTTTCAGGAGTTTGGGCATGCATGCCCACACACCTGGCATGTTTTTCAAATGCCGGGTCTGGTATTTGAACTGTACAGTTTGTGGTGAGCTGCGTTAATCACCAGCCCTTGATTTTTTTTAGAGAGATGCTGTCATCTTCAGTGTCACTGCCACGATTGCCATGGTTACCCCCCCCCCCCCCTTATGTCCCACCCCAGCAGTGGGGTGGTGTCCAGAGTGTAGTGAGGTCACTTCCTTGCTTGGGTGTTCCTGGAGGTAATTGTTTAATGAGAAGGTTGCACCGCGAGGTGGTTTGTCATCCTGCATGACTAGGAAACCTTCCCAAATTCTGATGAGGCTGGGGATGTCAAGGGCTCTGTGACTCTAAGTGTGGTTGTGAGGGCCCTGGGAGGCCATTTGGTCTATCCCTCTGCCTTCTCAAATGTTTTGCATCTGGTGGAGAAAAGCAGTAGAGTGTAAGAGTCCAGAGCTGGTAGAGGGGTCAGGTGGTGGTACAGTGGCAATGCAACTAGACCCATATGGACCCCGGGGTTTGCATCCCAGGACCTTCCTGGGTATGCAGGCAGGTGAATGCCATGGTCCAGACTTGCTGAGGCTGGAGCAGACTGCAGCATGAGAACCCTGATGGAGGTACCTGTTTCTGTGTCTTTTAAAGGAGTGCTGGGCCAGCCGGGTGGCAGGGTGATAAAGGCAGTTTTACCCCATGGCCAACGGTGTGGTTTGAGTCCTGGACCCAATGGCTTCAAAAACACCAGGTGCATGTGCTTCTGAATCCCAAGGATAAAATGGAAGCGAAGGGATTGCCAAGTGGTCCCTTCCCAGTGGATGATTTCTCATTTTCCCTCTCGCTTTCTGTCTCTTTCTCCCTCTCTGGCAAGCTCACATGGCCTATATTAAAAACTTAAAAAAACCCAAAAAGAGTGCTGATAGAGTCAGTTTAGGTCAACCTGGTGATGGAACCTTTCTGGGCCTCAGTTTCTTTATCAGTGAGATGTCTACTAGAAGAGTGACCTTATAGGATAATGTGGTTGAGAGGTAATGCAAATAAAGAATGTGGGACAGCACTCAGCCCAGGGGGCTCTCAAATAGGAGCTGTGAGTGTCTTTTCTTTTATCAAATGCTCACACAGGGCTCACTGTGCTGGCCACTATACGAAATTCAGCTCATCAATAAAGAGTCCTATGAGATGGGCACTGCTGTCGCTCCCATATTATAGACCAGGGAACAGGCAGAGGAGTCCAGCCCCTTACCAGGGTTACACACCTAGTTAGTGAAGAAGCTGGGCCCTGGCGCAGGGAGCTTGGCTCCTGAGTCTGAGCCTGGCCTTGGTGCTCTCCAGCAGCAGGTGCTTCTGCCCCTTCCAGGTTGGAGAAGGTGCTGCTGTTTCTGTGCAGCGTTCATAAAGGGCCCTTCAGAAATCCCTGCAGCTGGGACCAGCAGTTAGTGTAATGGCTATGTCACTGGATTCCCACGTAGTCGACCGCGGTTCGCGTCCCAGACCTGGTGGCTTAAAACTCACGCCAGGCACGTGTGCGTGTGTGCCCAAGATCCCGAGAGGAGAATGAAGAAGGGATTGCGGCGTGGCCATCCCCCCTGGGGGGTGATTTCTCGCTTTCTGTCTCTATGTCTGTCTCTGTCTGTCTGGCGAGCGCACGCGCCCTATAGCAAAAACCTCTCCAAAAAAAAAAAAAAAAAAAAAAAAAAAAAAAAAAAAAATCCCTGCAGCTGGTGCCTTGTCTTGGGAGAGAAATGTCCCCACCTACCTTGTCCACAGCCTTCTGTTCTCCCATCAGGAGGTCCTTCCTGCTGTCTGACGAGGCAGTGCTTCTCATGGAGGAGCATTGTTAGCTGGGCTGCCTTGTGAGAAGGGCTAGGGAGATGTGGTGGAGGAGGAAGGGGCCTTGACTCTGGGCCCTCAGAGGGTAGAACTGGAGGAGGGGGCTGAGCACTGGCCTGGAGCACATGGCTCTGTGCTGGCAGCCTGTAGAGGGCCTTGTTTCCCTCTGCCACTGCACCAGGCCCCTCCCAAGCCTCCACACACCTCCCTGGGCCCTGCCACTTCTCTCAGCCCCTTCTCTTGCTCTGGTCTCACGTGATTGTGCTAGTCCTTGGGGTCTTGAAACTCTACTCACCAGGCTCCCCTCCCTTGCCTCTCCTCTTGGTCTCTTCCACCCTTCCTGTGGGCTCCTGGGGAGACGGCCCTAGACCCACAGCCTGAGCATCTCAGTAACATCGATCTTGCCAGGTCGCCAAACAACAGACATTTCTTCTCTTTCCACTTTGGCCTCCATCTTAGGCAGGGGCACAAACCACAGGGAAAAGCTGGGAGTCTCCCTGGACTTGTCCCCTTTTCTGCACATGCGCTCTGGCCATCTCATATTTCCTGAGCACTCACTGTGCTAGGGTGGATTCCTGGGCACGTGTGAACACCTGCAAGGTTTCCACATGCATGGGGGATGGAAAAGAGCTTTGTAGTAGGTCTCGTTGATGGAAATAACTAAGGCTCTGTCGAAAATAGTTGCAAGGATTTATTCTAAACATGTAATTATGTGACCAGGCCTGGGAAAACACAAAAGTGTTTTCCAGCATGCTCTGATGCAGGGATTCTTTTAATTTAGTTCTGAGAGCAGGAGACACAAAGTTGCAAATCAGCATAAGTAATCCTTATACTGGCCTGGCCCAAAACGGTGGGACATCTGGAAGTGTGTGTTGTAGGTTACAGGTGGGTTTAGAAATTCTCAGGTTAGTAACTGGTTAAAAAAGCACAGTCTTTGTTTCTGAAAGACTTCAGCAAAAAAAAAAAAAAAAATGCCTGTGTTTTTACTGAAACAGATAAGAAAGCATTCTGAGTGTCATAAAGCACTGTGTCAGGAGCAGGAGGAAGGGGGCATCCCTCAACCCCAGGGCCAAGGTAGCCCGCTATGGCAAGATAAGTGTTTACAGATGTGACTTCCCCAGGCCTCTTAGAAAGTATCTTAGGATAGGAAAAGTCAGAATTTCATGCTCAGTCTTGCAGTATAATCGTCAATGGGATGGTTTGAAAGCCTGGCCACCTTGCCTTGATTTGCATCTGCAGGGCAGTTTTAGCCTCGGGGTTGCTCAAAGCATATGCCGAGGCCTCTACTACAACTTCCCCTGTGTCTCATTCCCTTACTGAGTGGTCCCTGTGAGAAGCTTGCATCAGCCTCCTGCATGAGAATCTCCATCTCCGAGTGTGTACCAGGGAGCTGGATCCCAGACGTGACCACCCTGATACAACCGGCCAGCATGGCTGAGGCTTAGCTGCGCACCCTGGAGGTTCCCTAAAACTCAGACTTACTATGCCACCTCCTCCTTTGTCTGATTTCTTCCACAGCCACCACCTGAGGCTGGGCATTGTCTCCACCAGAATCAGTGAAACCTTTGAGTGGTTTCTCCTCTCATCCTTCTCCTTGCCACTTCCAGCCTTTCCTCCATAGCGGTAAAAGGATCGTCAGGAAAGTGAAACTGACCCAGCCAGTCCCAACCTGGCTTTCAGCTAAGGCCTGAGCCTGTGTCCCTGTCACTCTCCTTCCAGCACCTCAGCATCTCAGCTCTCCCACCTCCTGCGTCCCACATGCCGGTTCCTCTTCTTGCTCCCTCCCAAAGTCAGTCAGCATCTTTGCCTCCTTCAAATTTCAGCTCAGATGTCTCTTAGGGACAAGGTCATGTCCCCTTCACGGAGACAGCTGTGACTGGTCAATGGAAGGCTCACCAACTTTGCAGAGAAACCATTCCTGACCCCATACCACCTCTGTCACCAATTAGAGGTGGAGGTGCATTCCTTGGAGAATGCACCAGGGGGACCCTGGTATGACCCCATAGGCCTCCTGTTTTGTCATTCACAGCCCTTATCCATGTTGCTTTTGTCTTCATTCGACTCTTTATTTTATTTTATTTTTTTAATATCGGAAGGCATCTGCATGAGAGAGAGAGAGAGAGAGAGAGAGAGAGAGAGAGAGAGAGAGAGAGAGAGAGAGAGAGACTTTCCAATGGGGCTCTGGTCACACTGCAATCCTTTTCCCTCAATTTTGCCGTCCTGTAATTGTCCTGTGCATATGCACTCTCATGCCCAGTGTGTTTCTTCAGGGACTCACGTTGTCTCTGTCTGTCTCTCCCTCTCTCTGGTGAGCGTACTTGCTCTTTGGCAAAAATCTAAAATCATCATCATGATGAAACGTTGTGGCTAGAAGACACTAGGATTTGGAAGTTGTCTGTTATAGCAGGGGACCCTAGCCTGCTCTGATGATGCAAGGCCACGAGGTGAACCGGACGTGCTGGTGGGATATGGTGGTAACAACTCAGACGAGAACAGCTATAAACCCGGAAACTAACTGGCAACTTGGAAATTGCAAGCATGTCACTACAAATTATTTTGAACTGGGTGGTCAAAAAAAGGTTCTCTGTTGGGAGGTGAAGTTTCAGCAAGACCTGAAGGATGAGAAGGAAATCAATGTGGCTGGTCATATGGGATCCCACTCCTTCTGCACAGCACCTAACTGCTGAGCTACCAGGCCAGCCCACCTGGCCCGAGTTTACATATTACCTGCTTCACTGTAGATGCTTCATGACTGTTCACTGAATGACTGCACGAAAGATGTGTCACACACGGGGACTGCAACCCTAGACTTCTAGCATGGTGGTACCCTGTGCCTTTTCTCTCCTACCAGGCTTTTTGCCGAGGTTCAAAGGAGATAGGCGTTGTACGGAGGCTTTGTAGGTAGCAAAACAGAACCCATAGGCTGGTGGCTCTGGGGTTGTTACCAAACAGAAGGCGCTCTATAGACTCGAGTCCGAGCCAGCATAGCCAGTAGCTCACTCTGCCAGCAAGGTGGGCATGTTGGAAGCCAGCCTGGCACTGCTTTCCCCACAAGGGTCACTCATAGTCTGGTCCCCTGGGGCCCAGAGGGAGCCCAAAGTGTAGGCACAGGTGCCTGGGCTGGTACCCATGCGGAGGGAACAGCACACTCTGCCCTTCAGACGCCAGGGTCTGAAGCCGGCCTTGGCACCTCCACGGAGACACAGAAGAGACATACAGGGGATGGAGGACTCGGGCAGGCCCACTCCCTGGGGTGTTCCTGTAGCTTCACTCAGGGCAGGGGGACCTTTGGCAGAGCTCCCCTCCCACTGGGCTGGCGTGGGTAGGATGAGGAGCTGGTTGGCTTGCCGGCCTCCTGGTGTCCTCATCTCAACTCTCTGATGCCGTGTAGCAAGGGCCTGATCGCCCTGAGATGCAGGCTCTCCGTCTGAAGCAGTGGTAGTGAGAGTTGTCCTTGGCCACTGCTTGCAGATTTCTTGAGATGAAATTGAAGCCTTTTGGGCCAGCAGATGGCATAGAGGTTAAGGTGCCTTGGTCCCCCTGACTGCGCTGTTCAAGTCCTGAACCTGACAGCTTAAAAAACACACCAGGCACGTGTGTGTGTATCCAAAACCCTGAGAGGAGAATGGAGAAGAAGGAATCGTGGTGTGGCCATCCTCCTTGGAGGTGCTTTCTCTTTCTCTGTATGTTTCTGTCTGTTGAGTACACATGCACATAAAAAAAAATTGAGGCCTCTTTTGGTACTGTCTCCTTGATCCCTCCATTTTTTCTTTAGCCCTTTAAAATACTTTTTACTTATTACTTCCATGAGTGAGATAGACAGCACCTCCAAGAGGATCTTGGTGATGCAATCTACCCCCAGTGTCAGCCAGCCCTTGATCATGGGCACAAGCCTGCCCAGTGTACCCAGGGAAGTCTCTGGACGTGCTCCCACGTGGCTCAGCCTTGCAGAACACTGTGTTTTACCGCTGCACCACCGTCCACTAGCCCTTACCCAATTTCTAACTAAATGCTTATTTGTGTGGATAAGTACTCAGTGTCTGTCAGCTCTCTGGTGGCAGGATGCCTGCTTCGTTTATCAGGATAGACCCAGACCCAGCACTGTGCCTGGCTTATACTGGAAGCACCCAGTGGAAGTCCAATCAGTGAATGGAGGGATGAATAAGTGAAGGCACTTCTGAGTTCTAAAGCAGGAGTCATAGGAAAGGTGAGACGATGATCCTCGTGAAATAACTTCTGTCTCCATGGGTCGGGGAAGCAGCCCCACAGGAGTCTCACCAGAATGTGGCTGGGCAGGCTGTAATTGAGCAGTCTTCTCCTTACCCCACCCCACCCCACCCCACCCCACCCCACCCCACCCCACCGCCAGGGTCAGGAGACTTGGTAAGACTGAAAATAACAGTAATCACAATAGCTGCTTCACCTGTACTACCTCATTTAATCTGCACAACAAAATCACAAGACCAGTGCTACAATTATTCTCACTTTGAAGATTTGGAAACAGAGGGTTGGAATGTTTACGTAATTTACCCAAAATAAGTAAATGGGGGAGCTGGGATTCTAACCCAGTTCTGTAGGAGGTCCTCCAACCCCCCGTCCCAGGGGGTTTGGCCATGCCACATTCCCTTCTCTTGAATTGTTCTCCTGGGATCTTGGACACGCATGTACATGTGCCCGATTTGTTTCAAGCCACTGGGTCTGGGACTTGAACCGCAGTCAGCCATGTGGAAGGCCAGTGCCATAAACACTATGCCATCTATTGGCCTCAAGGCTTCCAGTCCATTAAAAAAAAAAAAAAAAGGTAGGGTTGCAGGAAATGTGACACGTGTAAAATGTTTATGTTTAACAAGTGAATGTTTTCACACATACAAACTGCGATGGAATATAATCATGCTACTTACAAGATAACTGCAGATTTATCCAAAATACCAACTCACAGAGCACTGCGGAGGTCTGTTGAGTAGGGAGACAGTTTAGAATTGCTCTGTGCTCTCCCACTGTGTCCCTTTGCCACTACATGTTGCATCCTCACTGGGACAGCCCCGTGATCTGTGAGGCCTCGCTCCACCCAGTGCCCTCTTCCTTTACTGCCCTTACTCCGCCTTTCCCACTCAGCCCCTCTCTGGCTTCTTTCACTGCTCCTGAGCCATGGCAGGCACAATCTCGTCCCAGGGCCTTTTCACCTACTCTCCTCCCTGCCTGGGACATTCCACATTCAGACTCTCAGTACAGACTGCTTTTGGTGTCTACTCAAAGAACCCTTCTCAGGAGCCTTCCCAAACCATCCTTTATTTTATTTTATTTTATTTTATTTTATTTTATTATCTTATATTTTTGTTTTAGAGCATGTCCACTCACCAGAGAGAGACAACGGGAAAGTGAGAAATCACCCCCCGGGAGGGATGGCTTCTCCATTCTCCTCTTGGGATTTTTGAACATGCACGTGATGCATGTAAACCAGGCTTGCTTTTCAAGTCACTGGGTCCCAGAGTTGTCCTGATGGGATCCAGAGTCTTAATCAGCATGCCACCTGCTGGCTCTGCACATCACCTTTTTTTTTTTTTTTTTTCTTTTCTTTACATTGTTTTCCACATTTTATTGATCCACAAACTACCTTAAACTGAAACTATGGACAAAGCTAGAATCTACTTACAAGTGCACTGTAATTTTCTTCTGAAACATTTTAAATTAATTAATTAATTTACATTCATTCCCTGAGCATTGTCACAGCATACAAAATGTGATTTCCTATCCAAAATATACTGCATAGTGGCTTTTTTATTAAAAAAAGATTTATTTACTTTTATTGATTCAGTCATTTGTTTTCATTCAACCAGAGACAGACAGACAGACACAGAGAGAAGGAAAGTGAGAAAGCAAGCCACCAGGTCCGGGACTCCAACCGTGGTCGGCATGTGGATGAGTCCAGTGCCTTAACCACCACCCGCTGGCTCCGCAAAGTGGCTTAATCATACATGTTATTGTCATTAATTTTCCATTTCTAGTTTCATATAAATACGTGTGTGTGTGTGTGTGTGTGTGTATTACCCCTATTTCTCACCCTCTGCCATTTCCCACCCTTCCCCCATACTATCGTAGGTGTCTACAGTTTTCCATTCCTTCCCCCACCCCCACATTTTACTGATTGATAAAATTTCTTAAGTAATCTAACTACTTTCAATAGCAAGTTTAGCTGGTATGTACTTATCAGTGAATACGTGTCTGGCTTTAGACATAAAACTCTGAGTGGAATGAATATACTATAAGGTAGCTAGTGATGCTATAAAGCTTACTATGGTCATTAAATAGGTATTTTTAAATACATTTTTTAATTTCAAAAAAAGCAGTTTTAGCTTTAATAAATCAAAGAAATTCTAAGGAACTTTACTTAAAACTTAAAGCCAGGAAACAGGTTAGGATTCTGTTCAGATAGTAGGTACATGAATCTACTGGCACTCAAGACAGGACAAAAATCCTTAAAATTGGAAACCAAAGCCTAGAAGAAAATCAGCAATGTTTCAGTCAAAAGTCATAAAATGCTATTTCACCAGTTCAGTCTCATGTACTTAATCTTCTGTTGCGGTTCGATCTTCCTGATTAAATTCTGGGATATAATATTCAACTCCAGACATGTCTCTATGATTAAGTTGGCCATTTTCTTAGTTTTAGAACTCTTATTTCCATGTGTCTGTATTTAATTTTCCTGGTATAGCGCTCCCATGAAAACTTCTTAGAGATCTGGTCTGATATTGGTAAATTCTTTCAGGTTTTCTTTATCTGAGAATATTCTTGCCTTTTCTTCCCATATGAAGGATAATTTTGCCAGGTACAATTCTTGGTTGAAATTGCTTTCCCCTTTAACACTTTGAATGTATTTTCTCATTCTTTCCTCGTTCACATTGTTTCCAATGAGAGGTCCGCTGTTAGTCTGATATCCTTTGTAGGTAACTTGCTGTTTCTCCCTTGCCAATATAAGTATCTTGTCTTTGTCTGTGGTTTTGGTCAATCTGGCTATAATGTGTCTTGGAGAAGATCTTCTTGGGTTGATTCTATTTGGAGTCCTTTGTATTTCTTGGGCCTGGATCTTTGAGTGACTCTCTAGATTAAGAAAATTTTCTTGCAGGATTTCATGGAATAGATTAAGTCCCTTTTGAGTCTCTTCACCTTCTGGAATACCAATTATCCGGATGTTTGGACGTTTGATGGTATCTAGTATTTCTTATATTATTCTCATTTTTGGGGGCCATTTTCTCAGTCTTCATGGTGGATTTTTCTAGGACAGTGATTCTGTCTTCTACATCTGAGATTTGATTTTCTGTATGATCTAGTCTGCTTTTAATACTTTCAAGGGAGATTTTGACTTCTTGTATTATAGCCTTCATTTCTAACAGGTCCATTTGATTATTTTTTAGAGTGTGTATTTCCTCTTTTAGTTCTTGCAAGAATTTTCTCACTTCCTGGAATTCGTCAGCTCCTTTCTCCTGCCTCTTCTGCAGTTCATTGTCTCTCTTCTCTTCCATCTCTGTTACTTTGTCACTATGAATATTCTAAAATCCTTATAAGACAGTTCCATGAGTTTCATTGTACTGTTTGAGGATGAAGAGGTGTTAATATTTTCCCTTGGAGGAGAGGTATTTCTTGCTTTCCCATATTTCTTGTGATTCTGCGGTGATACCTAGTCATCTGATGAATGGTGCATTTCTTCCTAATTCTTGAAATTCAATCTGAGTGTTCAGAGGCTGTAATGCACACACACGTATTCCTGTAATGCACACCCATATGCACATGCATTACCCCCATACACATGCGCACACACCCCTATGCACACATAAATGCATCCCTGTAATGCACACCCACATACACATGCACTAACGGATACACATGTACACCCCATACACATGAACATACACCTCATGCTCACCCCTATACACACACCACTACACACATGCTCCCTATAAACATACACAAACTCACTTCTTTTTTTTTTTTTGGAGAGGTTTTCGCTATAGGGCGCGTGCACTTGCCAGACAGACAGAGAGAGACAGAGACAGAAAGCGAGAAATCACCCCCCGGGGGGATGGTCACGCTGCAATCCCTTCTCCTCCATTCTCCTCTCGGGATCTTGGGCATGTACGCACACGCGCCCGGCGTGAGTTTTAAGTCACCGGGTCTGGGACGCAAACCGCGGTCGACTACGTGGGAGTCCAGCGACATAGCCATTACACTAACTGCTGGTTCCCACAAACTCACTTCTATACATACCTATGCCTTCCCATATAATGCACATATCCCTATACATGTGCACACACATCCTTATATGCACACACACACACACACACCCTACACATACTCATACTCACCCCTATATATATGCGTATCCTCATACACCTGTAAATACGCAAAGACCTCTATAACATGCACATCCTATATACATGCATACCCCTATACACATACACACACACACACTCATGCATACACACACATATGCCCCCCACTCTGTGTACATGCACACACATACACACCTCTATACATGCACACAACATATCGTACACTTTCACATACTCATCCCTATACACACACATATCCCCCATATAATGCACACATCCCTTTACACATGTACACACACTCCTATACACATCCCTATAGACATGCATACACGTGCCCACCCCTATACACATGCACACATACCCTGCACATTCCCCCCATGTACACACACACACACACACACACACCCTATGCACATGCATGCACACACATGTATTATGTTGGCTTATTGTCAGCTGCATCCAGTGCTTATAACAGCTGGAGCATAGTAGGTGTTTTCTAAACATTTGTTGGAGGAAAGAATGAGCTGTGGTTATGTCTTGAGCCCTCTGTGGGAGGCACACCCAACTCTTTGGCTTGGTGCTCAGCATCCTTTGCTGACCTGTCCAAAGGTGACTCAGGAAGTTCTGCTGTCTCCTGGGGGGTGGAGTGGATGATTGGACCCTATGGAATCTCTGAGGCAGATGATGTACCAGCGGCTGGTGGACCCCCTTCCCTCAGCCTTTCGCTGTAGCCTCTGGGATCCCACTACTGGCCTCTGGTGGCCATGCCCCTGAAGTACATTGGGGTGCTAACCAATTAGGGACATAAAGGTTCTGGATGACCCTGTGTCAGTATTTTATATTTCCCATCTTATTTCATTTACATAGTATCCCCATCTTGTTGATGAAGAGTCTGAGGCATAGTCAAGGTAGGTCCCTTTTTATGCTTTTTTAAAAAATAATTATTTTATTTTTATTTATTCATTCATTTATTATTATTACTATTTTTTAATTTGACCAGAGAGAGACAGAGGTTGAGAGTGAGAGAGAGAGGAAGTGAGAAAGCAAGCCACCAGATTCAGGACTTGAACCCTGGTTGGCCATGTGGGAGTGTCCAGCGCCTTAATCACCACGCCACTTGCTGGTCCCCCTTTTTATGCTTTTTATGGTCCCTGACTCGTCCCATGACTGCTGTTATGCACTTCCCTCCCTATCTGTGCAATCTCGAAATAGACAGTGTTCCTTTCTCTTTCTTTGAAATATAGCTTGCACCCACGAGAGAGGAGAGAGAGAGAGCGAGCGAGCACCCCTCCTGGGGCTCATGGCTATACCACAAATCTCTTCTCTTCCATTTCCTCTTGGAATTTTGGGCATACATGCACATATATCCAGCTTAATCATTTCTAGCTTTTGATTTAAATTGAGAGACAGGCTATTCTTCATATTGCTTGAACATTTAGAGGCCTTTGGAGAGTTATTAACTGGCCTATTTTCTTTTTTTTTTCATTAATTAACTTATTTTTACATTTTCCATAAACATTTACTTTACATATCAGAAAATTTTAACTCATACTCCATAGTTCTTTTTTTTTTTTTTTTTTTACTTATTAACTCCAGAACATTTTAATTCAAAAGAGCATTAATAAATAAAAAGCCCAGAGTTTCCAAACGTCCACTGAAAAGGGAATGAATAATCAGTCCCCATCAGAACTGGGGAGAAAATTAAAGGAAAAAAGGAGATGAAGGTTGATAACCATTCTCTTTCATAAGGATAAAATGATGCTTCCTCAAATAACAACTCAATGTTACTTAATGATATGAATAGACAGGAAGAAAATAACTGTCCTCATTTGCCTTATATACAGTCTTAGGTAATTAAATCCAGCTTGCTGTTTAGGAATGGCTTGCTAAAACATTGAAACAATGAAAGACTTCATCCTTGTCGTAGACTGCCACTTCAGTGGAACACTCAGTGCACATGACTGGGTGATAGACTTCTTCCACTTCTGTCTCTGCCTGCTGTGCAGCATCTTCACGGTTAGTCCTCACCTTCTTATGGCCCCACCTGTTCTTCCTGTTCTCTGAGGTTTTGTATCTCAGGACCTCCTCTTTGTTGACAGAACAATTCATCACAAACATTGCTCTATATTGAGTTTTATAGGATTCATGCTTCTGGCAATCAAGACATAGTGTGGTCATGCAGGCAGGGCAATTCAAGACAGCATCACTATTTGGAACGGGCTGTTGTTGACGTGGCTCTGGAGTCCCAAACCATGATAACCTCTTTTCTGTGCATCAACCCAGGCTTGATCTCTGTTATCTTTTTCAGGATCATATAGTAATTCATCGTTTGTTGGAATCCTGTGTCGTTTCTTCTTTTTTTTCTTGTCTGCTTGTGCGGCTTTTTCTTCATCCTCAGAATCAGAATCAAAATATATATCATGACCATCCGGGACTGCCAGAAGGCAATAGGCGCTCCTGCAAGCCTCTGGCCGGCAAGGGACACTGAGGGAGGGTCACCTCTGACCCCCACCTCACTTCCAGACCCCCAGGCCCCAGACTCCACCTTCTAGACCATCCGGGACTGCCAGAAGGCAATAGGCGCTCCTGCAAGCCTCTGGCCGGCAAGGGACACTGAGGGAGGGTCACCTCTGACCCCCACCTCACTTCCAGACCCCCAGGCCCCAGACTCCACCTTCTAGACCATCCGGGACTGCCAGAAGGCAATAGGCGCTCCTGCAAGCCTCTGGCCGGCAAGGGACACTGAGGGAGGGTCACCTCTGACCCCCACCTCACTTCCAGACCCCCAGGCCCCAGACTCCACCTTCTAGACCATCCGGGACTGCCAGAAGGCAATAGGCGCTCCTGCAAGCCTCTGGCCGGCAAGGGACACTGAGGGAGGGTCACCTCTGACCCCCACCTCACTTCCAGACCCCCAGGCCCCAGACTCCACCTTCTAGACCATCCGGGACTGCCAGAAGGCAATAGGCGCTCCTGCAAGCCTCTGGCCGGCAAGGGACACTGAGGGAGGGTCACCTCTGACCCCCACCTCACTTCCAGACCCCCAGGCCCCAGACTCCACCTTCTAGACCATCCGGGACTGCCAGAAGGCAATAGGCGCTCCTGCAAGCCTCTGGCCGGCAAGGGACACTGAGGGAGGGTCACCTCTGACCCCCACCTCACTTCCAGACCCCCAGGCCCCAGACTCCACCTTCTAGACCATCCGGGACTGCCAGAAGGCAATAGGCGCTCCTGCAAGCCTCTGGCCGGCAAGGGACACTGAGGGAGGGTCACCTCTGACCCCCACCTCACTTCCAGACCCCCAGGCCCCAGACTCCACCTTCTAGACCATCCGGGACTGCCAGAAGGCAATAGGCGCTCCTGCAAGCCTCTGGCCGGCAAGGGACACTGAGGGAGGGTCACCTCTGACCCCCACCTCACTTCCAGACCCCCAGGCCCCAGACTCCACCTTCTAGACCATCCGGGACTGCCAGAAGGCAATAGGCGCTCCTGCAAGCCTCTGGCCGGCAAGGGACACTGAGGGAGGGTCACCTCTGACCCCCACCTCACTTCCAGACCCCCAGGCCCCAGACTCCACCTTCTAGACCATCCGGGACTGCCAGAAGGCAATAGGCGCTCCTGCAAGCCTCTGGCCGGCAAGGGACACTGAGGGAGGGTCACCTCTGACCCCCACCTCACTTCCAGACCCCCAGGCCCCAGACTCCACCTTCTAGGTAGGTAGCCAGGATTTCCTTGAGGCGGTTTTTTTTCTCTCTTGAAACCCCTGCATTCCCCTGTTAACACCTAGCTCTCCTTCTGCCCCCAGACCATCCGGGACTGCCAGAAGGCAATAGGCGCTCCTGCAAGCCTCTGGCGAAATCGCGCGGCGCGCTAACGCGCGGCGCGCGACTTTTTCTTTATTTTTCTGTGTTGTCTTTCCTTTAGTTGCATATTGTCCTCTCCTCCTTATTTTTTAATGTGCCAGACAGACTAGACAGGTCCAGAATCATATATCTGAAATTTCCTAGGAAGGTAAGTGTCTCTGGGATCCTCCCTAGTACTGATCCCCTTTGAAAAAGGAGATACTGCTTGTTAGACCCTTCTGTAGAGTTCCGCTCCTGAAAACACATTGGTAAAAACAACAGAAGAGAGACTTCAACAAACAGCTATCCCCATCAAAAAGGAAAGACTCTTACTTCTCGTGGGACAAAAGTTCTCCCAAGAGGTCTTTAAAAGGGAAGTAATCTTCCAATGGCTAAAAGTAGAAAAAGAGCCCCAGGTCTGAATAAACAAGAAAATATGTCTCCAACAAAGGAAAATGCCCCTCCATGTCTCGTAAATATGGAGGACGTTACCAAAATGACAGACACAGAATTTCGAAAATTCATGGTGACCAAATTCTGTGAATTGGAAAAAAAAAGAGACAACGAACTACAGGAAATTAGGAAGTCCTTCCAGGATATGAAAGAAGAAATGGATACTCTGAGAAAGAATCAGGTGGAACTATTAGAGATAAAGTCTATAATACAAGAAATCAAAAACTCTCTGGAAAGTATTAAGAGCCGATTAGACCATGCTGAAGATCGAATCTCTGATGTAGAAGATAAAACCTCTGATCTAGAAAAAAACTACAAAAAGATCGAGAAAATAACTAAAAAACATGAGGATAATATACGGGAAATACTAGACTCTATTAGACGCCCAAACATCAGAATAATCGGCATCCCAGAAGGTGAAGAAACTAATAGCGGAATGGAAAATCTATTCCATGACATCTTGGAAGAAAATTTCCCAAGCCTAGAGAGGCACCGAACCATCCGGACCCAAGAAATACAAAGGACCCCAAATAGAATCAACCCCAGAAGATCTTCCCCAAGGCACATCTTAGCCAGGCTGTCTAACGTCACAGAAAAAGACATGATACTAAAACTGGCAAGAGAGAAACGAGAAGTAACTTACAAAGGCCATCCCATAAGACTAACACCAGACCTCTCATCAGAAACAATGCAAGCAAGAAAAGAATGGGAAGACATACTGAAAGTGTTAAGAGAGAAACAATTTCAGCCAAGACTATTATACCCTGCAAGATTATCCTTCATTTGGGAAAAAAAGATTAAAATCTTCTCAGACAAACAAAACCTGAAAGAATTTGCCAACACCAGACCAGCTCTTCAAGAAATCCTGAAGAAAGTACTGTTCCAGGAAAACTAAAGACGCAACAGCCAGAAACAAAGAAATAACAGGCAACTAAGACAATGGCTAACTTAAATGTCGGTACAGATCCTGTAACATCGATAATAACATTGAATGTTAATGGGTTAAATTCTCCAATCAAGAGACACAGACTGGCTGAATGGATAAAAAAACAGAAACCCTCTATCTGTTGCCTACAAGAAACCCACCTCATGGAAAAAGACATACATAGACTGAAAGTGAAGGGTTGGAAAAAGGTTTTCCATGCAGTTGGGAACCAAAAAAGAGCTGGAGTTGCGATACTAATTTCTGACAAAATAGGCATTAAAACAAAAAGTGTCCGAAGAGACAAAGAAGGGCACTACATCATAGTAAAAGGTTCTATAGATCGAGAAGATATAACGCTTATTAATATCTATGCTCCTAACACAGGAGCACCCAAATATGTGAAGGAAAGATTGTTAGATCTGAAAGGGGAGATAGACTGCAACACACTAATTGTTGGAGATCTCAACACCGCATTATCCCCTCTGGACAGATCATCTAGGCAAAAAATAGGTAGAGAGATCAAGGATCTAAATGATACCATAAATCAATTGGACTTAACAGACATCTATAGAACTTTCCACCCAAAAACCACAAGATATAGTTTTTTCTCACCCCGACATGGAACTTTCTCGAAGATTGACCACATCATAGGACACAAAGCAAGCCTCTGCAGATTCAGAGGCATAGAAACTATTTCCAGCATCTTCTCTGACCATGATGGAATCAAACTCGAGTTTAATTTCAAGAGAAATCCTCAAAAATACCTAAAAACATGGAAACTAAATAACCTACTCCTGAATGACTCCACTATTACCGAAGAAATAAAGTCCGAAATCAAAAGATTCATGGAAGCCAATGACAATGAAGATACAAGTTTCCATAATCTTTGGGACACTGCCAAAGCAGTCATAAGAGGGAAGTTCATAGCAATTAGTGCACATAAGAGGAAGACAGAGAAAAGGCTAATGGATCACCTAACATCAAGCCTTAGAGAATTGGAAAAGCAACAGCAAAAAAATCCAAAAAATTACAGGAGAAAGGAAATAATAAAGATCCGAGCAGAAATAAATGAAATAGAAAATAAACGTACTATACAGAAAGTAAGTGAAAGCAAAAGCTGGTTCTTTGAAAGGATAAACAAAATTGATACCCCACTAGCGAGACTTATTAAGAAGAAGAGAGAAAGGAACCAGGTGAATCAAATCTGCAATGAGGCTGGTAACATAACAACAGACATAGTAGAAATTCAAAACATCATTAGAGGATACTTTGAACATCTATACGCTAAGAAACAAGATAATCTGGATGAGATGGACAAATTCCTGGACAAATATAATCTACCAAGAATGAGCCAGGAAGAAATAGAGAGTCTAAATAGGCCCATAACAAGCCAGGAAATTGAATCAGTAATAAGTAACCTCCCAACAAAGAAAAGCCCCGGCCCCGATGGATTCACCTCTGAATTCTACAAAACTTTCAAAGAAGAGTTAACTCCCATTCTGCTCAAATTATTTCTAAAGATCCAAAAGGGTGAATCTCTCCCTAATTCATTCTATGAAGCCTCTGTCACCCTCATCCTCAAAACAGATAAGGACAGGACAAGGAAGGAAAACTATAGACCAATATCTCTGATGAACATAGACTCAAAGATTCTCAACAAGATACTAGCAAATCGTATTCAACAACTTATACAGAAGATCATACACCATGATCAGGTAGGCTTTATTCCAGGAATGCAAGGTTGGTTCAACATACGCAAAACCATAAACATAATACACCATATTAATAGGAAGAAAGACAAAAACCATATGGTCATATCGATTGACGCAGAAAAAGCATTTGATAAGATACAACATCCCTTCATGATCAAGACTCTTAGCAAAATTGGCATAGAAGGGCCATTTCTCAATACAATAAAAGCCATCTATGAAAAACCCATAGCGAACATCATCCTGAATGGAGAAAAGCTGAAAGCTTTCCCACTAAACACAGGAACAAGACAAGGATGCCCACTTTCTCCTCTCCTTTTCAACATAGTTCTGGAAGTCCTCGCCAACGCAATCAGAAAAGAGGAAAAAATAAAGGGCATTCGAATAGGAAAAGAAGAGGTGAAACTCTCTCTATTTGCAGATGACATGATTGTATACATAGAAGACCCAATGGTCTCCATGGAAAAACTACTGGAAGTAATACATGAATTCAGTAAAGTTGCAGGATATAAAATCAATATACAGAAATCGATAGCATTTCTGTATACGAATAACAGGCAGACTGAGATAGAACTGAAAAAACTTATTCCGTTTACCATAGCCACTAAAAGTATAAGATATTTAGGAATAAATCTAACCAAAGAAGTTAAAGGCCTCCACAAGGAAAACTATGAGAAGGTAAAAAAAGAAATTGAAAATGACACAAAAAAATGGAAGGACATCCCATGTTCATGGATTGGAAGAGTTAATATAATCAAAATGGCAATTCTACCCAAATTAATCTACCTATTTAATGCAATGCCAATCAAAGTACCAGACACATTCTTCACAGATCTAGAAAAGACAATCTTAAAATTTGTCTGGAATCATAAAAGACCCCGTATTGCCAAAGCACTTCTACACAAGAAGAATGGAGTGGGTGGCATCTCAATCCCCGATCCAAAAATGTATTACAAAGCTGTGGTAATAAAGACAGCATGGTATTGGCACAGAAACAGACATGTGGACCAATGGAACAGAATAGAGTCCCCAGAAATAAGTGCCCAAACATACAGTCAACTGATCTTTGACAAGGGGTACCAGTCAATCCAGTGGGAAAATGAAAGCCTCTTCAGCAAGTGGTGCTGGAGAAACTGGACTTCCACTTGCAGAAAGATGAATCTGAACCCCTACCTCTCTCCTTTGACAAGAATCAAGTCAAGGTGGATCAAGGATCTAAATCTAAGACCTCAAACTATAAAGCTGCTCCTGGAGAATGCTGGGGAAACTCTAGGAGACATTGGTGTAGGGAAAGACTTCCTAAAGAAGACACTCAAAGCAGAGTCCATCGTCCACAAAATAGACAAGTGGGATTACATCAGACTAAGAAGTTTCTGCATGGCCAAAGACACAGTAGTTAGTGTGAATCGACAGCCCTCAGAATGGGAAAATATTTTTGTAAATGTTGCATCAGATAAGGGACTGATAACCAGAATACATAAGGAACTAAAAAAGGTGTTTGGAAAAAAGATGATCAACCCTATTAAAAGATGGGAGAAGGAGATGAAGAAAACACTCTCTAAAGATGACATACGAATGGCCAAAAGGCATATGAAAAAATGTTCAACCTCCCTCATCGTAAGGGAAATGCAGATAAAAACAACAATGAGGTACCACCTAACCCCAGTCAGATTGTCTAATATTAAAAAAACAAAAAATGATAAGTGTTGGCGGGGGTGTGGTGAAAGGGGAACTCTTTTACACTGCTGGTGGGAATGTAGATTGGTCCAACCACTGTGGAGAATAATTTGGAGATTCCTCAAAAATCTACAGATAGATCTGCCATATGATCCAGAGATCCCACTCCTCGGTATCTACCCAAAGGACAGAAGAATTCTTCATTGGAAAAGTGCTTGCACATCGATGTTTATTGCGGCACTATTCACAATTGCTAAGTCTTGGAACCAACCCAGATGTCCCCGTATGGAGGAATGGATTGAAAAACTGTGGCTCATATACTCTATGGAATACTACTCAGCCATAAAAACCAACAGAGCCCTGGCTTTTGACAGAAAGTGGAAGAATATGGAAGATGTACTGCTGAGTGAGGCAAGCCAGACTATGAAGGAGAGACATTGTATGTCCCCACTTAACATATACCGTTTGTCTGCTTTCTATGTCTGAAACTGATTGACTAACAGTTGAACAAACACAAGAGATGGGTGTGAATGTCAGATGAGGTGTATGTGGAGGAGTGGGGCCCAACGAAAGACATTTAGAGAAGGGATACAGAGGTAGAGCATTGACGGGATGGGGAGGTGTGGTGTTATCTGCTGAAGATATTTCGATCAACGGGTCTGGGGAGAAATGTTCACATATCAAAATGGTCTCATTGTAAGACAAACAATATGATTGAAAGTATATACAAAAATAAATAAATAAAAAAAAAAAAAAAAAAAATAAAAAAAAAAAAAAAAAAAAAAAAATATATATATATCATCATAGTACTTTGTTGGAGCTGCTCCGACTTTCCCATTTCCTGAGGAAGATCCTGTGTCCAGAGAGGATAACTTGTCCTCCATTGTTTTTATAGTGGAATTTAATTCAGCTTCCATTTCTTTTTCAAATTCATCTTCACTAGATGATTCACTTTCTCCAGTAAGACACTCTCTGATGAGTTTTTGTTTCTGGTCAGGAGTTCCATGTAAAAGCACATCCACTTCATCTTCAGAGCTGCTCAAGGCCGGCTCCTCGTCGCTAGGCTCTTCAACCGTGTAGGGGTCGTAGTCATCCTGGAGCCTGCTCATATTGGTGGCCAGTGGCTTACACAGTCCACAGGATCCGCCGTCCTGCTCCATAGTTCTTGGCAGTTAATAAACAACTTTCAAAATTTCAAAATACTGAATTTTAAAGATAATGTTAAAAATATTTCTTATAATTTTGTGTTATTTTGTTTGTGACTCTATAACAACAGAGACAGTATGGTTTTAAATATTTTTGAGAAATGTTTACATGTCAACTACCCAAATTGTTGAAAAGCAAATGCCCAGCCCTGCTTACGAAGTATTCTGTGATATACTATCTGCTAGCAAAGATCAGTGTTTGTTTTCTTCCTTCAAAGTCTTTCTCAAGATAATCCTCTGGTGTGGTTGCTTTTTTGCAATCTCTACTGATTACAATGCTGGGCTAGAAAAGTCCAGGTTATTTTATGTTATAAATTCTTTCATATAGCTTCTCTCTTTTTTAAAATTTTTTATTTTTTTCTCTTTAAATTTATTTATTTTTTTACATTAATTCACTGTACATCATTACAGCATACAGATGAATTTTCCATCCAAAATACACTGTGTATTGGCTCAATCAAGCACATCAACATACATGTTATCAGCAAATAATTTTCCAATTCTTATGTCTTGTATACTTTGTTTTTCATTTTGCCATCCTTGATTCCCTATCCCTCACCCTCTGCCATGTCCCACCCTCCTCCCACATTGTCTCTAGTGTCCATGGTTGCTTTCTATGCCCCCCCATTTAATTGATTTGCTAATGAACTTAATTAGTCTAAATATATCCAATAGCTAGCACAGCTGATATATACCTATACATGAACACAAGTCTGACTTTAGGCATAAACCTCAATGAGTAGAATGAACATATTATAAAGTAGTACCCAGCTGGGGCTATATGGCTTACTGCAGTCATCAAATATGCATTTTTAAAAAATTTCGATACGAAGTTTTACTGTTTTTTTTTCTCCTGCAACTTTTTTAAAAAAATTACTTAACATTCATTCCCTGAGCATCATCACAACATACTAAATGTGGTTTCCCATCTAGAATAATCATGCACGTTAACATCAAAAAATATTCCATTTCTACTTTCATACATATGTATATGTATATATATGTTTTTTACCCCATG
Organism: Tupaia tana; assembly: GCA_026018925.1. Lineage (NCBI taxonomy): Eukaryota > Metazoa > Chordata > Mammalia > Scandentia > Tupaiidae > Tupaia > Tupaia tana. The sequence continues at coordinate 96,138,358 of JAKSZU010000007.1, forward strand.
TTTGACTCTCTGCCCTTTCCCACTCTCTTATTACACTATCTCTGCTATATACAGTTGTTTTCTATTTCTTTTCCCCCAACATTTTGTTGATCATACAATATCATAAGTAATCTAACTACCTTCAATAGCAAGTTCAGCAGGTAATTTCAAGAAGAGCAGATTTGAACTGGTAATGATATTTCCTTGAAACTTAAAGCCTAGAAACAGGTTAGTATTCTGTTCAAATAGTAGGTACATGCACCTATCAACAGCTTAAGACAGGACAAAAATCCTTTAAAACCAGAAAACACAGCTTAGAAGAAAAGCAGCAATATTCTAGTCAAGTCACAAAATGTTGTTTCATCAGTTCAGTCTCATGTACTTAATCTTCTGTTAAGGTTCGATCTTCCAGATTGAATTCTGGGATATAATATTCATCTCTAAACATTGTCCCTACAATTAAGTTGCCCATTTTCTTAGTTTTTGAACTCTTATTTCTGTGTGTCTGCATTTAATTTTACTGACATAGCACTCCCTTAAGAACTTCTTGGAGATCTGGTCTGGTGCTGGTAAATTCTTTCAGGTTTTGTTTATCTGGGAAAGCTCATGTCTTTTCTTCCCAGATGAACGATAATCTTGCTGGGTACAGTATTCTTGGTTGAAATTGCTTTTCCCTTAACACGTTGAATGTATTTTCCCATTCTTTCCTCGCTTGCATAGTTTCCGATGAGAGATCTGCCGTTAGTCTGATGGGATACCCCTTGTAGGTAACTTGCCGTTTTTCTCTTGCCAATCTTAGTATCTTGTCTTTGTCTGTGGTTTTGGTCAATCTGGCTATAATGTGTCTTGGAGAAGATCTACTTGGGTTGATTCTATTTGGGGTCCTCTGTATTTCTTGCGACTGAATAATTGAGTGCCTGTCTAGGTTTGGAAAGTTTTCCTGCAGGATCTCATGGAATAGATTATCAATGTCCTTATGAGTCTCTTCGCCTTCTGGGATGCCTATTATCCGATGTTTGGACGTTTGCTGGTATCTAGTATTTCTTGTATATTAGTCTCAAATTCTTGGGCCATTTTCTTAGTCTTCGTGGTGGATTTTTCTTGGCTAGCAATTTTCTCTTCTATGTCTGAGATTCTATTTTCTGTATGATCTAGTCTGCTTTTAATACTTTCAAGGGAGATTTTGACTTCCTGTATTATAGCTTTCATCTCTAACAGTTCCATCTGATTCTTTTGTAAAGTGTGAAATTCCTCTTTTAGATCTTGCATGAATTTCCTCACCTCCTAGAACTCAACAACTTCTTTCTCCTTCCTCTTCAGCAGTTCATTGTCTCTCTTCTCTTCCATCTCTGTTAGTTTTGCCATTATGAATGTTCTGAATTCTTTATCAGACATTTCCATGAATTCCCGTGAACTGTGTGTGGATGAAGACGAATTATCCTTTTCCCTTGGAAAGAGGTATTTTCCTGCTTTCCCATATTTCTTGTGGTCCTGCAGCGATTTCTAGTTATCTGGTTGATGGTCAGTTTCTTCCCAAACTTGTAAGTTCAATCTGAGCATTGATGAGCGTGGAGAAATGGAAACAGAAAGAGAGAAACAACAGCAACAACAGCAAAAAAACAAGAAACAGAAAAAGAGAAGAAAAAAAAAGATAAAACTTCTCAATACAACTTAAAAAATTAATATGTTTTAAAAATTTCAGTAAAAAAACAAAAATTGGAAATTCTAAAAAGCAAAAATTAAATAAAAAAGAGGAGACCGAGACCGAGACAGAGGTAGAGAAAGACAAAGGCAGGTACAGAGACAGGAGGCCTGGAAGGGCTCTTCCTACCACGTGAGTTTTGTGTGCTGGAAGCCAAATTATCAGTGGGAAGTCTTGATTTCTGTTCCCCCAAAATGGCTAGGTTGCAGAATCCATGTGGCTGTGGCTTCAAGAAGACCTCTTCCCTTTGCCTCTCCACGTGAGTTTTGTGTGCTGGAAGCCAAATTATCAGTGGGAAGTCTTGATTTCTGTTCCCCCAAAATGGTTAGGTTGCAGAATCCATGTGGCTGTGGCTTCAAGAAGGCCTCTTCCCTTTGCCTCTCCACGTGAGTTTTGTGTGCTGGAAGCCAAATTATCAGTGGGAAGTCTTGATTTCTGTTCCCCCAAAATGGCTAGGTTGCAGAATCCATGTGACTGTCTCATATAGCTTCTCTAATCCTCTCTGCAAGACAGAAATAGTTATGGTGCCATGCCATCTTTCCAAGAGCTTCTGCTGGCTTCCTTGAGATCCACCTTAGTTCCATAGTTTTCTGATTAATCTTCAAGTAAGACATTCCAGTCAAAGTCCTGTCCAGTAATGAGTATTTCCAATTCCTGATTCAATGCAACAAGCATTATTGAGCTTATGCAAATAACTCTTCTGCCACAAAATAAGAATACTCCCAAATATTTCCAATTCCAGAGGGGTCAGGAAGGAAGAAAAGTTTGTTTCCATTTAAAGAAACAAACAAGAGGGACCAGCAGTTAGCATAATGGCTATGTCGCTGGACTCCCACGTAGTCGACCGCGGTTCGCATCCCGGACCGGGTGGCTTAAAACTCACACCGGGCGTGTGTGCATGCATGCCCAAGATCCCGAGAGGAGAATGGAGGAGAAGGGATTGCGGCGTGGCCATCCCCCCTGGGGGCTGATTTCTCGCTTTCTGTCTCTCTGTCTCTCCCTAGGGCACGTGTGCTCGCCAGACAGGGAGAGACAGAGAGGTAGAAAGCGAGAAATCACCCCCCAGGGGGGATGGCCACGCCACAATCCCTTCTCCTACATTCTCCTCTCGGGATCTTGGGCATGCATGCACACGTGCCCGGTGTGAGTTTAAGCCACCCGGTCCGGGATGCGAACCGTGGTTGATTACGTGGGAGTCCAGCGACATAGCCATTACGCTAACTGCTAGTCCCAAGAAAAATATTTTAACAAATTGCTGAACCTATCAACAACTCAAAAGAAAGTAAAATGCTTAAATTGGGAAAACAAAGCATAGTAAAAAAAAAATCAGTAATGTTTCACTCAAAAAGTCATAAAATTCTATTTTGCCAGTTTGGTCTTATGTTCAAACTCTCTTCTGTTGAATATGCAGTGTTACTGTGGTCCAGTCTTTCCGTTTAAATCTTGGGAGTTAACATCAACGTTATTATTGATATTTCTTGTCCCTAGCATTAAAGTGGTCATTTTCTTGGTTGCCTTTTGTTCTTTTATTTCTGTATGTGTGTCATTAGTTTTCCTGGTAGAGCACTCCTTTCAGAACTTCTTGAAGAGTGGGTCTACTATTGGCAAATTCTTTCAGGTCTTGTCTATCTGACAATGTTTTTTTCTTTTCTGAGATTTTTTGCTATAGGGCGCATGCGCTCGCCAGACAGACAGAGAGAGACATAGAGACAGAAAGTGAGAAATCACCCCCCAGGGGGGATGGTCACGCCGCAATCCCTTCTCCTCCATTTTCCTCTCAGGATCTTGGGCACGCACGCACACGCGCCCGGTGTGAGTTTTAAGCCACCGGGTCCGGGACGCGAACCGCAGTCGACTACGTGGGAGTCCAGCGACATAGCCATTATGCTAACTGCTGGTTCCCAATCTGAGAATGTTTTTATCCTTTTTTTCTATATGAAAGATAATCTTGCTGGGTATAGTATTCTTGGCTGAAACTGTTTTTCACTTAACACTTTGAATATGTTTTCCCATTCTTCCCTTGCTCGCATTGTCTCTGATGAGAGTCTAAGGTTAGCCTGATTGAATAACCTTTATAAGTAACCTGACGTTTCTCTCTTGCCAATTTTAGTATCTTCTTTGTCTGTAGATTTGGCCAGTCTGGCTATGTTGTGTCTTGGAGAAGATCTTCTTGGGTTGATTCTATTAGGGGTCCTTTGTATTTCTTGAATCTGGATATTTGAATGCCTCTCTAGATTTGGAAGGTTTTCTTCCAAGATTTCATGGAATAAATGATCAATGCCCTTATTAGTTTCCTCACTTTCTGGGATACGGATTATCCGGATGTTTGGGCATTTAATGCTGACTAGTATTTCTTACATAGTATTCTCACTTTTTGGGTTATTTTCATATAGTAGTGTCATTTTTTTTTCTCAGTTTATTTTTCTCTAGATCAGAGGTTTTGCCTTCAATATCCAAGATTCAGTTTTCTGCATGGAATAATCTGTTTTTAATACTTTCGAGGGAGGTTTTGATTTTCTGAATGGCAGCCTTCATCTCTAATAGCTCCATTTGATTTTTTTTATTTTTAATTTTTTTTTTATGGTGTGTATTTCCTCTTTCAGGTCATGGAAGAACTTCCTCACCTCCTGGAACTCCTCTCTTCTCTCCTCCATCTTCTGGAGTTCATTCTCTCTCAGCTCTTGCACCTCATTTAGTTTTGTCACTATGAATATTCTGAATTCTCTATCAGACATTTCCAAGAGTTCTAATGTACTATCTATGGATGATGGGGGATTGTTTTTTTCCCTGAGGGGAGAGATTTTTTCTTGGTTTCTCATGTTTCTTGTGCCTCTGCAGTGGTTTCTGGTCATTCTGTGACAAAAATCTCTCCTCCACTGTGCTTTGCAATGTGATATCCACAGAAAGAGATTACTAGTTTAGATTTTTTATTTTTAGAAGTTTTTGCTATAGGGCGTGTGCACTCGCCAGAAAGACAGAGAGAGACACAGAGACAGAAAGCAAGAAATCACTCCCCAGGGGGATGGCTATGCCACAATCCCTTCTCTTCCATTCTCCTCTCGGGATCTTGGGCACACACGCACACGTGCCCAGGTGAGTTTAAACCTCCGGGCCCGGGACTCGAACTGCGGTCAACTACATGGGAGTCCAGTGACATAGCCATTATGCCAACTGCTGGTCCCTACTAGTTCAGATTTATAAAAAGAAATTTCTTCATTAAAGCAGGAGCTTCAATAAGCATTGAGGGGAACAGCAGTTAGCATAATGACTATGTCGCTGGACTCTCATGTAGTTGACTTCAGTTCGAGTCCCGGACCTGGTGGCTTAAACTCACACTGGGCATGTGTGCGTGCGTGCCCAAGATCCCAAGAGGAGAATGGAGGAGAAGGGATTGTGGCGTGGCCATCCCCCCTGGGGGGTGATTTCTCACTTTCTATCTCTCTGTCTCTGTCTTCTGGTGAGTGCATGCGCCCTATAGCAAAAACCTCTAAAAATAAAAAGCGTTGAGGGTTTCAATGACTCTAAAAGTATTGAGATGCTTGGCTACTGCACACAAAGGCCTATCTAGACAATCAAAGTGTGGAGAGTGAAGCTTACAGTGGGAAAGTAAGGTTAAAAAATAAAAGCAAAAAGAAAAAAACTAGAAAAATACTAGTAAGAGAGAAAAATAAATTTTTTTACACGTAAAAAATGAAAACCGCGTGGCACGCCAGTGTGCTGCACAAACAAAACTGACCTATTTTTTTTTTTTTTTTTGGCGAGTTTTTTTCGCTATAGGGCGCGTGCGCTCGCCAGACAGACAGACAGAGACACAGAGACAGAAAGCGAGAAATCACCCCCCAGGGGGGATGGTCACGCCGCAATCCCTTCTCCTCCATTCTCCTCTCGGGATCTTGGGCACGCACGCACATGCGCCCGGCGTGAGTTGTAAGCCACTGGGTCCGAGACGCGAACCGCGGTCGACTACGTGGGAGTCCAGCGACATAGCCATTACGCTAACTGCTGGTTCCCTAAACTGACCTATTTTTAATATTATTCTGTCACTAGGATCAGGGAGGTCCAGGGAGAGAGAGAAAGACAGAGGAACATGAAGAACATGCATGCTATTTATGATTAAGCTCACTCACATGGGTGTGGTTTGTGGTTCCTGAAAACAATCTCAAACATCAAGGGAGATCGTAACAGGTGTTAATAATAACAGAGACAATTAAAATATTGTGAGAATTACCAAAATGGGATGCAGAGATATGAAGTGAGCATACACTGTTGGAAAAAATGGATTTGCATAAGGCAGGATGGCCATAAACCTTCCATTTGCAAAAATGTAGTGCCAGGCCTAGCTGTGGTAGTACAGGCAGTAGGGGTGCTGCTGTGAGATGACGGAGCCATATGGGAACATTACGGGTTCATATCCTGGGTCTATCCGAACACGCAGGGTGTCCCTGTGATCCTGGCTGACTGCAGGGTAAGGGGGAGGGTCCTTGTGAAGACCCTATTGAAGATGCCTATCTTTCTCTCTCCGGAAATAAATAAACAGAACAAAACAAAAAAGCAAGAGGGCCAGCTGGTGGCATGGTAGTTAAGGCAGTGGGATCCCACATGGCCAACTGCATGGTTCAACTCTTAGACCCAGCAGCTTGAAAAACCCACCTGGCATGTGCCCAAAATCCTGAGGGGGAAATAGAGGTGAAGAGATTGTGGCATGGCCATTTCCTTGGCCCCAGGGGTTCTTTTCCATTTCCCCCTCTCTCTGTGTCTCTCTCCAGTGAGTGCATGTGTCTCATAGAAGAACTAAAACCAGAAAAGCATCATCTGTGAAGCACAGTAAAACAAGCAAAAATAGTAGAATGAGGCATGCATGGTATTCAGTCTTGTGAGCCTTTAAGGCTATATCAAGAAACAAATGTGCAGATTCCCACAAAGTTCTGAGAAAGAATTTGACATACAGTTGACGCTCAATAAAAGGAAAGAAAATGGAAATAAGGAGAATGAAGGACAGAGAAGCCGAAGAGTTGACTTGGCTCCATCTGACTTGGACCTCTGGGCTCCCAGATGAGCGGGCAGTTCTAGAAATGTCCACCAGATGGTGCCCAAATCTAAATATGCAGAACTTGGAGGAGGTTCAGAGCAGAGGAAGCTGTTCAGGAAGATAGGGGCCAGATACACCAACTGTCCACACTCTGTGGTAGAGACTGAAAGACTGGAGAACATAAAAGTATTAAAAATTGTAATCGACACTAGAGACAAAGTGGAAAGAGTGTGGGAGGGGAAAAGCGTAGGAAATTTTTGGGGAAAATGGAGAGGTAAGACACTTGTGGGACACAGATAAGATTTATTATCTGTTGGTCTCACTAGGCTGGTCTGAGGTGTATATCATATTGGGTAAAGCATCTTCACAATCTAAATGCTGTTTAGTGATTTAATGTATGAATAATAATAATAATAATAATAAAAAATAGGGGCTAGAGAAGCAGGTGACTTCTGTTTGGCTGGGGCTAGTGTTAGGACATGGATGCACCTGAAGTCCAGCCACTCCCAGTCTCTGTCTCACTTTGGTTTGTCTCCTATGGTTCAAGCAGCTTCCACTCCTCCCACCCTCATTTCTCCCAAAACTCCCAGCATGGGAGCCTATGTGGCCTGTTAAGCAATTTCCATTCCCAGTCTACCCTGCACTTCCAGCCATCTTCCCAGGCCTTTCTTGTTCATGAGCCAGACAGGGGTCTTAACACTTAGGGAGCCTTGCAGGGTTAGAACCAAAGGAAATGACCCAGTTCTTCTTCTTAGCATCCTGGAGGTGAGGTGGGAGGTGGGAATAGAGAGTAGAAGAGGAGATGAGACCACGCAGGAGTCACTGAGGACTTCCTCCCGTCTCTATGTTAACCACATAGAAAATGCTACCCTCACGTTGCAGATGCAGAGACAGAGTTTCAGCAGTGAGGCCTTAGCATGAGCTGCCCTCTCCATACCCCAGGAGTCACAGCATTTTCACAAGTGAATTCAATAGAATCTGTGGGTCTGCAGTCCCAGTGAGTGTCAGACTGCCCTGGAGAGCTGGCAGTCTGATGGTGAGGCTGTACAGGGCACACTGGGGACACAGAGGATGGAATTGCTGGTCCTACTTGACCAGGTAGAGGCAAAGAAGGGAAGGAAGGTGGGAGAGACTTTATAGATTCCTTAGGGACCAAGGACCTGCTCAAGTATATATATATATATATATATATATATATATATATATATATATATATATATATATATATAAAACCAGAGGATGAGTACACTTGCCAGGGTAGTGGGGAGGGAGGGAGAGAGAAATACCTCCCACCTCCCATGAGATGTGGTCATGCCACCATCCCTTTCCTTCATTTACCTATGCTGTTGGGCTTTTGGACACACATGTGCACACCTGGGTCTGGCATGATTTTCAAGCCTGTGGAATTGGGATTCAAGCTGCAGTTGGCTGTTTGGAATCCGCTCTCTACAACAAAGCACTAAACGATTGTGTTAGGAGGCAGGCCCAAGTGTAATTTTCAAAAAGGGAAAACCGTGACTCTCATAAAAATTAAAAACCAAAAGAGGGACCAGCAGATGGTGTAATGGTTACATTGCTGGACTCCCACATAGTTGACTGAGGTTCGAGTCTTGGAACTGGTGGCTTAAAACTCATGCCAGACATGTGTGTGCATGTTCAAAATCCTGAGAGGAGACTGGAGGAGAGGGGATTGCAGATTGCCCATACACCCGGGGACAGGGGCGATTTCTTGCTTTTTGTCTCTTCATCTCTCTGGTAAGCACATACTCCCTATAACAAAAATCTCTCTCTCTCAAAACAAAACAAAACAAAACAACCCAAAAAATAAAAAAACACAACACAAAACAAAACAAAACCCCCAAAAACCAAACCCAAAACTGATCAGGGCAGAAAATTCCCTGCCCAAGGTAATGCAGACAGGAGATTAGTGGGGGGTGCCTAACTGATTCAGCCACATTTGATATAGCCAGTGAGAAATCAATGGTCAGCCATATGTAGTAGAGCCAATGAAATGAGAATAATCAATGGGCCTAGCCAATGATCAACTGACGCTACGTAGATTAAAAAATTATAAACCTCACATAATGTAGCTACCAGGGCCTTTGAGACATTCTTTATCTGCTCGGGGGCCACTACTACCTCTTGGGAATGTATTATGCTTTTACTTGATAAACTACATTTTCATTTCACTAGTGGCATGTCTGGCTTAATTCTTTGTCTGAAACATTAAGAACCTGGATATCATCACAGAAGTCATCCCACAGCATTTATTGTGGTGAGCCCAGCCGGAAGGTAAGCCCCTAACTGGGAATCCTCTCTACTCTCTTCCTCATTTCCACTGAGTCTCTCTGTTGTGGGATGGCCTCTGTGATGATATCTGGGTTCTTGGTCTTTTGGACAAAGAATTGAATGAAATATACCAATAGTGAAAGGAAAGGGTAGTTTATTAAGAAAAAGCAAAATTACACTCCTGAGAGGTAAGAGTGGGCCTGAGTAGACAGAGAAAGAGTGGCTCAAAAGGCCCCAGCAGCTGCATTCTGTGAGGTTTATAATGATTAAATTTAGGTTGTGTTGGTTGATCACATTGGCTGGGCCCACTGATTATTCTCATCTCACTGGCTCTATCAAATGTGGCTGGACCCACTGATATATCTCATTGGCTATATAAAATGTGGCTTAATCAACTCGAAACCCCCCCACTAATCTCCTGCCTATGTTACTTTGGGTGGGGATTTTTCTGCCCTGTTTTTTTTATTTATTTATTTATTTATTTATTTATTTATTTATTTATCTAGCAGCATGGGCAGACACTCCAGCCCCCTTACCTGCTTCTATTTTCTAGTTCTCTCCTACCTCGTCTTGGCTAAAGCAGGTCAACTGAGTCGGGATTGATAGCTCTTGATATGGGCAACTCATACAGGGCTGGAAACCACCTCCAAAACATTCATTAAGGCCTTGACCCCTAGGGGTGAGAAACTCTGTTTCTTCTTCTTTCACCCTTCTTTCCACTGAGTCTCCTAACCAAGGTGAGTTGAATTGATAATTTGGTATGGGCAACTCCCATATAGGACTAAAAGCCCCAATGGCTCAATTCATCAAGGCCTTAAGCCCTTTGGGGTGGTGGGTCCTTGCTTTTTCATTTTTTCATTCTTTCTTTCTTTCTTTTTTTCTTTTCTTTTTCTTTTTTTTTTTTTTTGTCATAGGGTGCATATACTTGCTAGAGAGAGAGACAGTGAGAGGGAAAGTGAGAAATCACCCCTCTCCTCCATTCTCCTTGGGATGTAGGGCATGCATGCTCACAGGCCTGTTGTGATTTTCATGGCGCCAGGTCCAGGACTTGAAACTGTGGTTGGTCATGTGGGAGTCCGAAACTGAGCAGAGACTTCCTAAGAGGGATGGGTCCTCAGTTTCCCCTTCTGTTAAAGAAAAAAATTAGAATTTCCCAAATTGGAAATAAGGGATGAACTAAAAGTAAAATGACTTTTCTCAGGTGCTTGGACAGGGTCCATTTACATTGTAATGGCCCAGAGTAGGGGGTAAGACTTCAAATTTGGGAATGAAACATTGTCTATGAATGAGGGCCATTAAACCTAATAACTCTCAGAGGGAAGATAAGGTTTTAATTTCAATATGAAAGACAGAATGTTTCAGTTTCGATAGAATGGAAATTGCTGGCTCTGAGCTCATAGACTGTAAGGTTGAATGACTCCAGAAACCTGAACAGAAATTGGATTACCTAAGGCCTCACCAATCAAAAATGCCCATGGAATGAGCACACTCTCTTGAACCAATCACTGAACTGATCATGTGCCTGGGAACCTCTAATTTTGCCCGTAAGAGGGCTGTCTCTTCTGGGTCCAGCTTCATGGCTGTGAAGTCCTCACAGCCAGGCCTCCTCCCCCCCTCCAGACCTCATGGCCGTGAATCCCCCCAAAGCCAGTCCCCCACTTCCAGACTCCAGTGCTAGTCAGGTAGGAAAAGTCTGTCTTTCCCTCTTGTTCTTCTCTGTCCCTTTCAACAGTTTTTTTCTCTTAAAAATAAAAACATCTTTCTGTCTCCTTGTGCCTTTCTCTTGCTAATTTGTCTCTTTTTCCCTCACCTAGGCCAGAACCTGACCAGGCATCTCCATCTCTGTGTCTGCTGTCTCTTCGTGCAGTGCGCAGACATGCCATGTGGTTTTCCATTTTTAACCCAATTTTATTTTCTGCAATGTGATTTCTGTTTTTAGTCCTCTTTTTGTTCTAGTTTTTCCTTCTTTTCCCGTTGCTTTTTCTTCCCATTTCTGTTTCTTATTTTCTTTTTCCTTTATCTTACTCTCCTATTTTATTGCTCAGCTCTTCTCCATGGCCTAGAGAAGTCTAGGTGCACAGTAGCTAAACTCCGAACATTGTGAGTTTGAGAGAATTCTTTGCCATTCACTGTACTGGTTGTAAAAAGAGCTAAACTCCCCTTCATAAATCCAATTTAAAAACTCCTCCTGTGATTCTCCCACTGGAGGACACGGCAGAAGTGAGAAAATAGCACCAAATTATTTCACAGTAAGGGAAACACACAAGATCACAGTTATAGAATCCTTCTCCAACAAATTAGCCAAGAGTGAATGCATTACCAAATGACTAAAGATTGGAGAAGAGCCTCAAGGATGAGAAAATCAAATAATACATCTCCAGCAAGGGAACATTGTAACTCGTCTCCAAGTAGGGAAAAATCGAAATGTTGGAAAAAGGATTTTAAACATTTATGGTAATAAAATTCTATGAGATGCAAGAGAACAGAGACATTGAGCTCCAAGAGATGAGGAAGTCCTTCCACGATATGAGAGAAGAACTGGGAGTCAGGGACACTGAGGCGGGGCCTTTCACTGACCACAGCCCCGGCTCCAGCTGTGGCTCCAGCCCAGCTCTCCCAACCTCACAGCCCTCTGCCCTGCCAGAAAGGGCAGCCTTCAGCTCTCCAGCAGAGCCCAGTTCCATCGGCAGCCTCCTCGCCAGTCAGGGACGCTGAGGCAGGCCTCTCACTGGCTCGGGCCCCAGCTCCAGCCCAGCCCAACTCTCCCAACCTCAGAGCCCTGCCCCCCACCAGAAAGGCTCCCTGTGATCCTTCCTTTTACTGAACTACTTGTGAAAAAAGAGAAACTGCTCTTCAGACACCTGAATAGAAGATTCCTCCTGTGGGGACCACATTGCTAAACAACAGAAGAGAGACTTTAGCACACATCAATCCATAGCAAAAGGGAATCAAACTTGTTCCCAGGGGCAGAAACTTTCTTCAAAAAGGTATCCAAAGTGAATACATAACCCAATGGCTAGGGGTAGAAGAAGATCCTCTGGTTTGAAGAAACCAGGACATATGTCTTCATCAAAAGAACACAATAACTCCTCTCCAGCTCTTGAAAAAAACAGAAAAAGTTACCAAAATGTCAGAGAAAGAATTAAGGACATTCATAGTGACACAACTCTTTGAGTTGGAACAGGAAAGGGACAATGAACTCCAGGAGATGAGGAAGTCCTTCCATGATTGGAAAGAAGAAATGGACACTTTAAGAAAGAATCAGACGGAATTATTAGAGATGACGTCTGTAATACAGGAAATCAAAAACTCTCTTGAGAGAATTAGAAGCCGATTAGACCATGCTGAAGGTCGAATCGTGGACATAGAAGATAAAACCTCTGACCTAGAAAAACCCACCAAAAAGATAGAGAAAATAACAAAAATAATGAGGATAATATATGAGAAATACTAGATTCTATTAAATGTCCAAACATCTGAATAATTGTTATCCCAGAAGTTGAAGAAACTAATAAGGGCATAGAAAATCTATTCCATGAAATCCTGGAAAACTTCCCAAGTATAGAGAAGCACTCACACATCCAGACCCAAGGAAAACAAAAGACCCCCAACTAGAACCAACCCAAGAAGATCTTCCCCAAGGCCCACCTTAGTCAGACTGGCCAAGACCACAGATAAAGATACTAGAATTGGCAAGAGAGAAAGACATGTGATTTACAAATGTCATCCTGTCAGGTTAACACTAGACCTTTAATGGAAACAATGCAAGCAAGGAAAGAATGGGAAGACATATTGAAGGCGTGAAGAGAGAAACTGTTTATTTTTTTTCTTTGGAGAGGTTTTTGCTATAGGGCATATATGCTCACCAGACAGACAGAGAGAGACAGAAAGTGAGAAATCACCCCTCAGGGGAGATGGCCCCACTGCAATCCCTTCTCCTCCATTCTCCGCTCGGGATCTTGGACATGCATGCACACGTGCCGGTGTGAGTTTAAGTCACTGGGTCCAGCACTTGAACTGTGGTCTACTACATGGGAGTCCGGAGACATAGCCATTATGCCAACTGCTGGTCATTGTTTATCTTTTTCAAAGTACCAGCTTTTAGTTTCATTTATTTTCTGTAGAGTTTGTTTATTTTATATTTCATTTATTTCTGCTCAGGTCTTTATTATTTCCTTTTCCCTGGAGTTTTTTGAAAATTTTTGCTGTTGATTCTCTGATGCATGATGTTAGGTGATCCATTTGCCTTCTTTCTATCTTCTTATGTGCACTAATTACTATGAACTTCCCTCTTATGACTGCTTCTGCAGTGTCCCAAAGATTATGGAAACTCGTGTCCTCATTGTCATTGGCTTCCATGAATTTTTTGATTTCAGTCTTAATTTCTTCAGTAGTTGTGCAGACATTCAGGAGTAGGTTATTTAGTTTTCATGATTTGTGCTTTTTTGAGGATTTCTCTTGAAATTAAAATCAAGTTTATTCCGTCATGGTCAGAGAAGATGCTGGAGATAGTTTCTATGCCTTTGAATCTGTAGCGGCTTGCTTTTTGTGACCCTATCCTGTGGTCAATTTTTGAAAAGGTCCCAAGTAGGGGTGAAAAAAAAAGGTGTCTCATGGTTTTTGGGTGGACAGTTCTATAGATTCCTGTTAAGTCCATTTGAATTATGGTATCATTTAGATCCTTTATCTTTTTAGTTATTTTTGTCTAGATGATCTGTTCAGAGGAGAGAGTGGGGTGTTGAGGTCTCCAACAATTAGTATGTTGCCGTCTATCTCTCCTTTTAGATCTAACAGTTTTTCGTTCATGTATTTGGGTGCTTCTGTGTTAGGTGCATAGATATTTATAAGTGTTATGTCTTCTTGATGGATTGACCCTTTTCCTACAATATAGTGCCCTTCTTTGTCTCTTTGAATAGTTTTGTTTAAAGCCTATCTTGTCTGAAATTAGTATCATGACTCCAGCTCTTTTTTTGGTTCCCATTTGTATGGAATACCTTTTCCCAGGCCTTCACTTTTAATCTATGTCTGCCTTTATCCATGAGATGAGTTTCTTGTAGGCAACAGATAGAGGGTTTCTTTTCTTTTCTTTCTTTCTTTTTTTTAAATCCATTCAACCAGTCTGTGTCTCTTGATAGGAGAATTTAATCCGTTAATATTCAATTTTTAAATTATTTTATTTCAAGTTCTTTTATACATTCAATCATGTTATTTAGCTTGCAAAGTGAATATTTCCAACATGTGTACATTTCTACCCAGTCCAGTTGATAATATTATAAAGTTATCTTCAACAGATAATACCCCATTTCTTTGTACCATTAATGTTAAGCCTCTCTAGTTTTCTCCTTAATGTCCTTCCTCAGATTCTACTCTTTTATCCACCCTCTTCTCACACTATATCTGGTATTCACAACCATGTACTGTGTTTCTATATCCTTTTTTTAAAAAAAAAAAAACAACCAAAACTCCACTTCCAAAATTAACATTTTTATTTTATTTATTTTTATTTTTGGAGAGATTTTCGTTATAGGGCGTGTGCACTCGCCAGACAGAGAGAGACATAGAGACAGAAAGCGAGAAATCACCCCCCAGGGGGTATGGTCACGCCGCAATCCCTTCTCCTCCGTCCCTTCTCCTCCATTCTCCTCTCGGGATCTTGGGCACGCACGCACACGCGCCCGGCGTGAGTTTTAAGCCACCGGGTCCGGGATGCCAACCGCGGTCGACTACGTGGGAGTCCAGTGACATAGCCATTACGCTAACTGCTGGTTCCCCAAAATTAACATTTTTATTAAATCAAGGTAAAAAAAGTTCATGGTAGAAAAGTCAGCAAGAGTTTTAATAAAACCAAAATATAGCTTTTTATACAATATAAGTATATATTAGCAGCAAACTACTTCTGAGATTTTCTTTATGTTCTTTTAGTTATTATTTTAAAGAAAGCATAAACAGTGTAGATTAGTATGGAATGTCAACTAATCCATTCTTTTATTTTTATTTTATGTTTATTTATTTTATATGCTTTCACTGGACATCACCACAGCATACAAAATGTGATTTTCCAGCGAGAACACACTGTAAAGTGGCTTAAACATACATGTTGTCATCAACAAATAATTTTCTATTTCTTGTTTTTTATTTCTTGTTTCAGATCTCAGCTCTCATGGTGGACAGTCTTCATCTGGCCTGCCTTTTTTTGCCTAGATGGGAGGGAGGAAGGGGAGGGGATTATTACCAAGATAAAGGAAGATTTCAGAGCCAAGAAAAAACTTTATCTTAAAAAAAAGAAAAAAACCTGAAAAAAAAGAAAAATAAAAGAAAATGAAGACAGAGACAGAAAGGCAGAAAGAGACAGAGAGAGACAGAGAGAAGGAGACAGGGGCTCTACCAGGGTTGATTCTCAGCAGAACATCTTCATTGCTCTTATCTCTGAAATCACTAGATCTCAGCTCTCATGGCAGACTCTCATAAGCAGTTTCATATTTTAAAACTCAATCACTTTCTCTGCTCCCATGATTTGTGCAGATAGTATAAGCATGGTTAAGTGTAAGAGAAAATTATTTCCATGAGTCATTTTCAAATAGGATATAGAATCCATTTTGTTCTCACCATGGAGATAATAAAAAGTTTTTTTTATTATCATCATAATCTTGTTTATATTACATTGAATCACATATAATTTTACAGTGTATTACATTTCTCCTTCCAGAAAGAATAACATTCATATCAGTCAATGCGAAGACATTAAAACCCCCATCATCATCCAATAGCTTTTCATTTTTTCCAGATTATTATTATTCTTCCAATTTTTTTAAAACATTCAATCACTATTTATCAATTTGCTTGTAAAAAGACTTTACCCAACATAAAATACTTCTCATACTTGTCCAGTTGAGAATACTATACACGTCATCATCAACAGTAATAAGCCATATCTGAATCCCACTAATGTCATGCCTCTCTATTTGTTCTCTTGTTATCCTTCTCCATACTTTTCTCTTCTCCTGCCCTGTTCCACATTATCTTATCATCGCTAGCTATTTTCACTGCTTTTATGCCTTCCAGTATTTCGATCTCTACCATAAAGTGCAGATAGTCAGTATATATTAAGTGGATACATACAATATCTTTCTTTCATATCCTGGCTTACTTCACTCAGAAATAGATCCTCCATATCCATATCTGACCACTTTCTATCAAATGCCAGGGTCTTGCTTTTTTTTTTTTTTCCTAATGGCTGAGTAGTATTCCATAGAGTTTATGTGTCATGCTTTTTCAATCCATTCATCAGTTTGTGGGCATTTGGGTTGGCTCCATGTCTTAGCGATCATAAATAAAGCTGCCATAAACATTGATGTGCAAGTACTTTTCTGACTGTTTTCTTGTCCTTTGGGTAGATACCCAGAAGTGGGCTTGCTGGATCAAATGGTAATTCTATTTGTAGACATTTGAGGACCCTCCATATTGTTCTCCACAGTGTCTCAACCAGTTTACATTCCCACCAATAGTGTAGGAGAGTTCCCTTTTCACCACACCCCTGCCAACGCATTCATCACTTCTTATATTTTTAATCTTTGCCATTCTGACAGGGGTTAGGTGGTATCTCATTGTGGTTTTAATCTGTATCTCCCTTATGAAGAAAGATGTTGACTATTTCATCATATGTTTTTTGGCTGTTCATATGTCTTCCTTAGAGAGATTTTAATTCAGCTGATTTTCCCATCTTTTAATTGGGTTAATCATTTTTATTTTTTTCACAAAGATGCTTGAGTTTCCTGTGTATTCTGGTTATCAGTCCCTTGTTTGAGGCATATTTTACAAAAATATTCTCCCATTCTGAGGGTTGGTGATTAACACTTGTTACTGTGTCCTTTGCTGTGCAGAAACTTCTTAGTCTAATATAGTCCCACTTGTATATTTTAGGGATTATTGCGTGAGCTTTGGGAGTCTTATTTAAGAAGTCTTTGCCTACCCCTATGTCTCTCAGAGTTTCCTCAGTATTTTCCACCAGTAGTTTTATGGTTTGAGGTCTTAGGTTCAGATCTTTGATCCATTTCAAGTTGACTTTTGTTAATGGTGAAAGATGGGGGGGTTCAGTTTCATCTTTCTGCAGGTGGATACCCTGTTTTTCCAGCACCATTTACTAAAGAGGTTTTCCTTTTCCCAATGGATTGGCTGGTATCCTTTGTCAAAAATCAGTTGGCTGTAAGCTTTGGGGGTTATTTCTGGGGTCTTTATTCTATTCCATTGGTCCACCTGTCAGTTTTTGTGCCAATACCATGCTGTTTTGATGATCACGGCTTTATAGTATATCTTGGCATCAAGGAGTGATATACCTCCTACTCCATTCTTCTTGTGCAGGATTGCTTTGGCAATACAAATTCTATGATTGTCTTTTTTAGATCTGTGAAGAATAACTTGTATTTTAATTGGAATTACATTAAATACATAGATTAATTTGGGTAGAATTGCCATTTTGATTATGTTAATTCTTCTAATCCAGGAACACGGGATGCTCTTCCACTTTTTTTATGCCACTTTCAATATCTTTTTTTTAATTTCAATTTATTTATTTGCATTCATTCACTGAACATCATTACAGCATACAAAATGAGATTTTCCATCAAAAGTACACTATATATTGTCTCAATCAAGCACATCAACAAACATGTTATTGTCAGCAAATGATCTTCCATTTCTTGCCTTCTGTATGTTTTGCTCCCCCCCCCCATCCTTGATTCCCTATCTCTTACCCTCTGCCATCTCCCACTCTCCTCCCACACTGTCTCTGGTATCTATGTTTGCTTTCTATACTGTTTTCTCCTCACATTTTATTGTATCGCCAAAGACCCTAATCAATCCAAATACCCTCATAGCAAACACAGGTGATACACACATTTCCATGAACACAAGTCTTACTTTATGCATCCTATAAAGTAGCACCTAGCTGTGGCTACATATCCTACTGCAGTCATTGAATAGATATACATTATTTTTTCTGAAACTTTTTTTTTTGTAACTCAATTTACATTCCTTCCCTAAGCTTCATCACAGCATACAAAATGCAATCTCCCATCCAGTACACACTGCATAGTGACACAATCATGCACATTACAAAAAATTTTCCATTACTAGTTCCTAGAATTACTTCCACCCCTCTTTCTGACCCTCTGTCCCTTCCCACCCTTCTCTCACACCACCTCCGGTGTCTACAATTGTCCTTCATTCCCTTCCCACCCATGTTGCATTGATCACACAATTTCCTACATAATCTAACTACTTTCAATGGTGAGTTCACTCATTACTACTAAGAAAACCAGTTTTAACTTAACTCAAAGAAGTGCCAAGGAACTTTGCTTAAAGCCAGGAAGCAAGTTGGGGTTCTGTTCAAATGGTAGGTGCATGAACCTATCAGTCTCATGTACTTTTATCTTCTGTTCTGGTTCAATTTTCCTGATTAAATTCTGGGATATAATATTCAACTCCAGACTTGTCCCTATGATTAAGTTGGCCACTTTCATAGTTTTTGGACTCTTATTTCCATGTGTCTGTGTTTAATTTTCTTGATACAACACACCCTTGAGAACTTCTTGGAGTTCTGGTCTGGTGCCGGTAAATTCTTTCAGGTTTTGTTTATCTGAGAATGTTCTTGTCTTTTCTTCCCACCTGAAAGATAATCTTGCCGGGTACAGTTTTCTTGGCTGAAATTGCTTCTCTCGTAACACTTTGAATATATTTTCCCATTCTCTCCTTGCTCGCATTGTTTCTGATGAGAGATCTGCTGTTAGCCTGATGGGATGTCCTTTGTAGGTAACTTGATGTTTCTCTCTTGCCAATCTTAGTATCTTGTCTTTGCGGTTTTGATCAATCTGGCTATAATGTGTCTTGGAGAAGATCTTCTTGGGTTGATTTTATTTGGGGTCCTTTGTATTTCCTGGGACTGGATCTTCGAATGCCTCTCTAGGTTTGGAAAGTTTTCTTGCAGGATTTCATGGAATAGATTATCAATGCCCTTATGGGTCTCTTCACCTTCTGGAATGCCAATTATCCAGATATTTGGACGTTTGATGGTATCCAGTACTTCTCGTATATCATTCTCAAATTTTTGGGCCATTTTCTCAGTCTTCATGGTGGATTTTTCTAAGCCAGCCATTTTCTCTTCTATGTCTGAGATTCTATTTTCTGAATGATCTAGTCTGCTCTTAATACTTTCAAGGGAGATTTTGACTTCTTGTATTATAGACTTCATCTCTAGCAGTTCCGTTTGAGTCTTTTGTAAAGTGTGTAATTCCTCTTTTAGATCTTGCAAGAATTTCCTCATCTCCTGGAACTCGGCAACTTCTTTCTCCTTTCTCTTTAGCAGTTCATTATCTCTCTTTTCTTCCATCTCTGTTAGTTTCGACATTATGAATGTTCTAAATTCTTTATCAGACATTTCCATGACTTTCACCAAACTGCTTGTGGATGAAGGAGAGTTACTCTTTTCCATTGGAGGAGAGGTATTTTCTCGTTTTCCCATATTTCTCGTGATCCGACGGTGATTTCTTGTCATCTGATGAATGGTATGTTTCTTTCAAATTCTTGAAGTTAAGCCTCAATGTTCAGGAGCAAGCAGACAGAGGTGTTCTAGAATCTGTTTGCCATTCTGTTGTGATCGCTGGTGCAGCAGATTCAGTAGATATTGGGTGGAGAGACAAGGAAAAAGGAAAATGAAAAAGAGAGAGAGAAACAACAACAAAAAAAGAAAAAAAAAGAAAAAAAATTATAACTACAGTTCTTTTTTTTTTTAAAAAAAAAAATCACAGAATAGAAAACTGCACGGCGCGCTCTAGTTCCCAGTAGACATGAGGAATCTTCTGAAGGAAGGGCTCAACTCTCCTGCCTGGGAGGAAGGACCAGAAGGGATTATTAACGAAAGAAAAGGTGGAGCTGAGAGCCAGAGAAAATCTTTACATTTAAAAGAATCATAAAAAGGAAAAAAATTACTAAAAAAAAAAAAAATGAGACAGGAGCAGAGAGAGACAGAGACCTCAGAGACACAGAGACAGAGATAGAAGGCCAGAGGGGCTCCCTACCACACTAGCTTTGCTTGCTGGAGGCTGAATTATGAGTAGAAAATCTTCATTTCTCCTGTCCCCTGAAATATCTAGTTCCTAGTAGACATGAGGAATCTTCTGAAGGAAGGGCTCAACTCTCCTGCCACACTAGCTTTGCTTGCTGGAGGCTGAATTATGAGTAGAAAATCTTCATTTCTCCTGTCCCCTGAAATATCTAGTTCCCAGTAGACATGAGGAATCTTCTCAATATCTTTTTAAAGATTTTCATAGTTTTCTTTGTAAAGTTCTTTGACTTCCTTAGTTAAGTTTATCCCTAGGTATCTTATATATTTGTGGCTATGGTGAAAGGGATTCCTTTCTTCAATTCTACTTTGTTCAACTTGTTGTTCATATATAGAAATGCTATAGATTTTTGAATGTTAATTTTGTATCTAGCCACTTTGTTGTATTCACTTATTACTTTGAGAAGTTTTTCATGGAGACCTTTGGATCTTCTAAGTATACCATCATGTCATTTGCAAATGAAGATATTTTCAACTCTTCTTTGCCTATTTGAATGCTTTTTATATTGTTCTCTTTTCTGATTGCATTAGCTAAGGCTTCCAAAGCTATATTAAAAAGCAGTGGAGAAAGTGGGCAGCCTTGCCTAGTACCCGTTTTTAGTGGAAAACCGTCCAGCTTTTCCCTATTCTGTATAGTGTTAGCTGTAGGTTTTTCATAGATGGCCTTTATTGTGTTGAGAAATGATCCTTCTATACCAATCTTCTTCTTTTTTTTTTTTTTTTTTTTGAGAGGTTTTTGCTATAGGGCGCATGCGCTTGCCAGACAGAGAGAGACATAGAGACAGAAAGCGAGAAATCACCCCCCAGGGGGGATGGTCACGCCGCAATCCCTTCTCCTCCTTTCTCCTCTCGGGATCTTTTTGGGCATGCACGCACACGCGCCCGGCATGAGTTTTAAGCCACCGGGTCCGGGACGCGAACCACGGTCGACTATGTGGGAGTCCAGTGACATAGCCATTACACTAACTGCTGGTTCCCCCTTCTATACCAATCTTACTGAGGGTCTTAATCATGAAAGGATGCTGTATTTTATCAAATGCTCTCTCTGTATCAATTGAAATGATCATATTTTTTAAAAAAATCTTTCTTTCTGTTAATATGGTGTATTACATTTATGGTCTTGCATATGTTGAACCACCCTTGCATCCCTGGGATAATGCCTACCTGATCATGATAAATAATCTTTGTTATATGTTGTTGGATACGATTTACGAATATCTTGTTGAGAACTTTTGCATCTATATTCATCAATGATATTGGTCTGTAGTTTTCCTTTTTTGTCCTGTCCTTATCTGTTTTGGGAATGAGGATGATGGAAGCTTCATAAAATGAATTTGGAAGGTTTCCTTCCTTTTGAATCTTCAGAAATAACTAGAGATAAAAGCAGCCGAAGCAAGATGGGTCAAAGTCAGAGTGGCGGTCATGGTCCTGGAGATGGCAAGAAGGATGACAAGGACAAGAAAAAGAAGTATGAACCTCCTGTCCCAACTAGAGTCAGGGAAAAAAAAAGAAGAAAATTAAGGGACCAGATGCTGCCTGCAAACTGCCACTGGTGACACTTCACACACAGTGCTGGTTAAAATGATTGAAATTAGAATTAAAGACTACCTTCTCATGGAAGAACAATTTATTAGAAATCAGAAACAGATGAAACCATTAGAAGAAAAGCAAGAGGAGGAAAGATCAAAGGTAGATGATCCGAGGTGGACCCCGATGTTTGTAGGAGCCTTGGAAGAGATCATTGCAATCATGCAATTGTGTCTACATCTGTGGGCTCAGAACACTATGTCAACATTCTTTCATTTGTAGACAAGGATCTGTTGGAACCAGGCTGCTCAGTCCTGCTCAATCACATGCAGTGGTAGGGGTACTGATGGATGACATGAATCCCTTGGTCACAGTGATGAAGGTGGAAAAGGCCCCGCGGAAGACCTATGCCGATATTGGGGGGGGGGGTGGACAACCAAATCCAGGAGATTAAAGAATCTGTGGAGCTTCCTCTCACCCATCCTGAATATTATGAAGAGATGGGTATAAAGCCCCCCAAGGGGGTCATTCTCTATGGTCCCCTGGCACAGGAAAAACCTTGTTAGCCAAAGCAGTTGCAAACCAAACTCAGCCACTTTCTTGAGAGTTGTTGGCTCTGAACTGATTCAGAAGTACCTGGGTGATGGGCCCAAACTTGTACGGGAACTCTTTTGAGTTGCTGAAGAGCATGCACCATCCATTGTGTTTATTGATGAAATCGATGCCATTGGGACCGAAAGATATGACTCAGATTCTGGTGGTGAAAGAAATTCAGTGAACAATGTTGGAACTGTTGAACCAGCTGGATGGATTTGATTCCAGGGGAGATGTGAAAGTTATTATGGCCACAAACAGAATAGAGACTTTGGATCCAGCGCTTATTAGACCAGGCCGCATCGACAGGAAGACTGAGTTCCCCTTGCCCGATGAAAAGACCAAGAAGTGCATATTTCAGATTCACACAAGCAGGATGACGCTGGCCGATGATGTGACCCTGGACAACCTGATCATGGCTAAGGATGACCTGTCTGGTGCCGACATCAAGGCGATTTGTACAGAAGCTGGTCTGATGGCCTTGAGAGAACGGAGAATGAAAGTAACAAATGAAGACTTCAAAAAATCTAAAGAAAATGTTCTTTATAAAAATCAAGAAGGCACCCCTGAGGGGCTCTATCTCTAGTGAACTGCCATCGCTTCAGGAAAGTGGTTGGCAGTTTTCCTGAGGTCGGGAACAAGGTTGGGAATGTGCCCAGAAGAATCCATGTTCCGACTGCTTTTTACTACAAACCTCCTGTGTGTCTGCTGGAATGTGACATGGAGGGTGCCCACTGAGCAGTCTTGTCTGCTGGTCAGTGTGCAGCACCATGCTTCCCAGTAAAGTGTGCTCTTTCAAACAAATAGGCATGACATTAGCGGGACACAGATATGGCTTATTATCTGTTGATGATGACGTGTATAGTATTCTCAACTGGATTGGTCTGAGAAGTATTTCATGATGGGTAAACTCTTTTTACAAGCAAAATGAGAAATAGTGATTGGTTAAAAAATAATTGGAATAATAATAATAATAATCAGGAAAAACAATGAAAAGAAATTGAATGATGAAGTGGGGATTTTAATGTCTCTGTATTGACTGACATGCATGGCATCCCCTTTTGAAAAAGCAATGTAATACACTGTAAAGTTATATGCAATTCAATGTAATATAAACAAGATTATGATGATAATAAATAAATAAAATTAAAAAATAGTTAAAAAGAGTGTGCTCTTTCAAAAAAAAAAGAAATAACTAGAAACAAAGTGGAAAGAGTATGGGAGGGGGAGAGCGTAGGAAAGGAAATTTGGGGGAAAAGGGAGAGGTAAGACATTTGTGGGACATAGATAAGGTTTATTATCTGTTGAGGATGTGTATAATAGTCTCAACTGGGCTGAACTGAGGTATAAATCATGCTAGGCAAAGTCTCTTTACAATCTAAATGATGTATAGTGATGTTTTTGAAATTGATAAGTAGGAAAGCTTATTTATAAAAATTTGAATATTGAAGTTTTTTTGTATTTATTTATTCATTATTTACATTTATAAGTTTCATTTTCGTTTATACATTCAATCACATTATTTAGCTTACAAAGTGACTATTTCAACAGGTGAACATTTCTCCCTAGTCCAGTTGATAAAATTATAAAATATCTTCAACAGATAATACCACATTTCTTTTCTTTTTTCTTTTTCTTTTTTTTTTTTTTTTGAGAGGTTTTTGCTATAGGGCGCGTGCACTCGCCAGAAAGACAGAGAGACACAGAGCGACAGAAAGCGAGAAATCACCCCCCCCCCCCCCCCCCCAGGGGGATGGCCATGCCGCAATCCCTTCTCCTCCATTCTCCTCTCGGGATATTGGGGCATGCATGCACACATGCCTGGTGTGAGTTTAAGCCACCGGGTCCAGGACTCGAACTGTGGTCGACTACATGGGAGTCCAGCGACATAGCCATTATGCTACCTGCTGGTCCCATACCACATTTCTTTGTCCCATTAATGCTTTGCCTCTCTATTTTTCTTCTAAATGTTCTTCTTCAAACCCTATTCTTTCACACACACATATCTGGTATTTACAGCCATTTATTATGTTTCTATATCCCTTAGTCAATCAGTTTCAGTCATAGAGTGCGGACACTCGGTATATATTAAGTGGAGACATACAGTATCTCTCCTTCATAGCCGGGCTTGCTTCACTCAGCAGTAAATCTTCCATTTCTTCCACTTTCTGTCAAAACCCAGTTTTTTTTTTTTTTTTTTTAATGGCTGAATAGTATTCCATAGAGTATATGTGCCACAGTTTTGCAATCCATTTATCTATTCGTGGGCATTTGGGTTGTTTCCATGTCTTAGCAATTGTGAGTAGTGCTGCAATAAATATCGATGTGTAAGCACTTTTCTTTTTCTTATTTTTTTTGGGGGCTATTATTTACATATTTTATTTTTTTATCCCAAAAATACATATAAATGAAAATCTGCTTTTCAAATGCAGAGGCCTTTGCCAATCATGTAGTATTACATTTACATCACAAAACATTCTCATATGAAAATCAGTATGTAGCTCTTTAACATACTATACACACACACACACACACACACACACACGCTATATGCAAGTAGTTAATGCTTTTCTACTTACACATTTCTCCAGTGGAAATTAGGATACTGGTGTCTCCTGGCTTTCCAGTCATGGAAAGGTAAATACGGCCTCTCTGAACAATTTTTTAGAAGATGAAACACACAGAAATATGTGGACTATACAACCTTGTTCAGACATACACAAATTAAAATAAAGCAAGGCCCCTGCCACATAAGTGAAAGTGTATTTCTCAAAGGAAAAAAAAAGATAATATTGGGACCAACAGTTGGCGTAATGGCTATGTTGCTGGACTCCCATGTAGTCGACCGCGGTTCAAGTCCCGGACCTGGTGGCTTAAACTCACGCCGGGCGCATGTGCGTGCCTGCCCAAGATCCCAAGAGGAGAATGGAGAAGAAGGGATTGTGGCGTGGCCATCCCCCCTGGGGGGTGATTTCTTGCTTTCTATCTCTCTGTCTCTCTCTGTCTGTCTGGCAAGCGCACGTGCCCTATGACAAAAACCTCACCAGAAAAAAAAAAAAAAGAAAGTACACTTAAGAACAAACTAACACATAATGTTTGTACCACTTACTTGACTTTAGATGTTGAACAACTTGTGAAGTAAAGTTTTGCTCTACATCAATGTTTGGTTTTGTAAGCAGTTTTACAGTATTACTGTCCGGACATTGTAAAATGAAACATATTTTCAGAGATATGCATGTAGTTTTTTCAGTGTAAATCTGAACTTCTGCATGGAATATCAGAAAGATCCTAGGCAGAAAGACTCCACTCATGGAGCTGTTTTTCATACCTAAATATCTTTGTTGTAGCTGAAAGTTGAGTTTTCGGCCTGAGAAAGTACTATACTTTCAAAGCAAAGTAAGCTTCAAAACATTTCCTCACCTCCTGGAACTCTTCAACTCCTTTCTCCTTCCTCTTCAGCAGTTCCTTGTCTCTCTTCTCTTCCATCTCTGTTAGCTTTGCCATTATGAATGTTCTGAATTCTTTATCAGACATTTCCATGATTTCCATTGAACTGTGTGTGGATGAAGAGGAGCTATCCATTTCCCTTGGAGGAGAGGTATTTTCCTGCTTCCCCATATTTCTTGTGGTCCTACAGTGATTTCTAGTCATCTGGTGGATGGTCGGTTTCTTCCCAAACTTGGAAGTTCAATCACGTGAGTGTTGTATGCTGGAGGCCGAATTATCAGTGGGACCTCTTCATTTCTCCGTTTCCCCCAAAATGGCTAGATCACAGGAGCCATGGAGCCATGGAGCTGTCTCTTAAAGAAGGCTGTTCCAATGTTTCACCTTAAAAAAGATGACCACTTTTCCAAAATTCATCAAAATGAAGTGTTATCTCTGTCACTGATATAAATATCCCATCAACATTCCAGTATGTTTTCTTTTCATGAAAAAGGGGCCAAAAATTCTAAAATTTATCCAGGAGTTCTAGACAGGGAAAAGAAATGCAGGAGGGGACCAGAGGCTTCGCTTACTTTGAGACACCAAGACACTGCACAAATGCAGCCGCCATAGATACTCTGTCTCCATGGACACCTTGTCCGGCAGAGCACGGTCAGCACAGTGGCAGGTTCTCCCCAGCGACCACGCAGAAGGAACTCCATGCGATGCACTTCTTGTGGCAACAGATAATGGGTTTCTGTTTTTTTTTTTTTTTTTTTTTTTTTTATCCATTCAGTCAGTCTGTGTCTCTTGATCAGAGAATTTAATCCATTAGCATTCAATGTTATTATCAATATTTCCAGACTTGTCCCTATCATTAAGTAAGTCATTTTCTTTGTTGTTTTTTGTTCTTGATTTCTGTCTGTCTGACTTTAGTTTTCCTGGTATAGCACTCCCTTCAGAACTGCTTTAAGAGTTGGTCTAGAGTTGTCAAATTCTTTCAGATTTTGTTTATCAGAGAATGTTCTCTTTTCTTTCCATATGAAGGGTAAAATTGCCAAGTATAGGAATGTTGGTTCAAATTGTTTCTCATTTAACACTTCAGCTGTATTTTCCCATTCTTTTCTTGCCTGCATTGTTCCAGTGTGAGAGAAGTCTGATGTTAGCCTGATGGGATAACCTTTGTAAGTAACTTGGTGTTTCTCTCTTGACTATTTTAGTATCTTGTCTTTGTGGTCTTGGTCAATCTGTCTATGATGTGTGTTGTAGATCTTCTTGGGTTGATTCTATTTGGTGTCCTTTGTATTTTGGGGGTCTGGATATTTGAATGCTTCCTTATGTTTAGAACATTTTCTTCCAGTATTTTATGGAATCGATTATTGATGCCCTTATTATTTTCTTCACCTTCTGGAATATCAATTATCTGGATGTTTGGATGCTTAATGGTATCTAGCATTTCTTATATATTGTCCTCATTTTCTTTAATTATTTTCTCAGCCTTATAATTTTTCTAGGTCAGAGGTTTTGTCTTCTACATCTGAGATTTGATTTTCTTCATGAACCAATCTGCTTTTTTTTTTTTTTTTTTTTTTTTTTTTTTTTTTTTTTTTTTTTTTTTTTAGAGGGATTTTTGGATTGGGGGGCTTACTGGGGGAGTGGAGACGCACACGGCAGAAGGGGATGTGGAGCTGGGCCGGGTGCTGAGGGGGCTTCTCTCGCCGCTGCTGCTACCAGCTCGGTGGAGACCCAGGAGGCCGCCATGTCCTGCCCTCAGAACAATGGGAGTTGGCACCTGAGGTGCCTGGGCCGTGCTGCTCCTGGGGGCGCTGCAGGTGCTGACGACTGATGGGGGCCGCCGTGGGCGACTCAGGCTCGATGTCCGTCCCTCTAACCACAAAGACTCTACACAACTCCAGTGCTAACTCATCAGAAAATACCCAGCATGTGCCTCCCAACCACAAAAGTGAATCTTCCAACAGCACTGTGAAACCATCGACTTCAGTTTCCTCCGGCTCTAACAATGTGACAAACAGCACTGCGCCACCTGTGACAACACCTAACATGGCAACACCTGGTGTCTCAACAAATGTGACTTCCACTACCTTAAAGTCTGTAACGAAAACCAGTGTTGCAGAGAACACAACCCAAATGTCAACATCTACAGTGACCCGTGTCCACGATAGTTCAGTGACATCTGTTTCTTCATCAGTAACAATCACAACAACTGTTCATGATAAAGAAAATAAAGCATCGAAATTTGATACTGGCAGTTTTGTTGGTGGTATTGTATTAACACTGGGAGTTTTATCCATTTTTTTTTTTTTTTTTTAAAGTTCAACACTGGTAGTTTTAATTTTCAAAATCAATAAATACATCATTCCAAAGATAGGTTAAAGGCAACCATTTAAAATATATGGCCTCAGAAACACATACTTCACAAGAGATTATATACAAGTTAAAATTTCCATGTAAACTAACTTTCAATACTGAGTTTTCTCCCTATGTTTGTATATTAGATAAATACTCAGCACCTATTAAGTGCTAAGCCCTGGGAGTATGAGGGCACTTCCAAGAGTTTGTGGGAAATGGAATTAAAGTCTATTTACTTTGATGCAAAAATATTTGAAATCCATGCATAGTTTCTTTCATAATACGTATTTTCCACGAGTTTATCCAATTGCCAGTATACGCATGTACATGCTAGACAGAAAGGGCAGGAGAGAGCACCCCAAACAGGGTAAGGCCATGCTGCGATCCCTTCTTCTCCATTTCCCTACCCTGTCAAGATTTGGGGCATGCATGCACATGAGTCTAACATGTTCTTCACCAGGGGCCAAGACTCTTAACAACGGTTGGCCATGTGGAATTCAGCTTCCTTAAACCCTAGGCCATGGGGCTGGTCTTTCATGAACTTTTTGAAGGCCCTATATATAACTGTGAAGAAGACAAAAGCCTTGCTCTCTGGAAGCTTCAAACTTATTTTGTGTGGTAAGTTAATTTTGATTTCTGTAATGTGTTAATGTGATTAGCAGTTCTTCACCTTAATATCTGAATTATACTTAAAGAGTAATGAGCAATATAAGATGAAGTGTGTTTTTCAGTAATATGCATTGTTGTTCAGTTGTACTGTACTTTGTTTGAAAGGATGAAGGAATGAACTCTTTCTTTCCCCCCTAAAAAAAAAAAAAAAAAAGGATTGCAGCTTGACCACACCCTGCTTGAGGTGCTCTCGACTGCCCTCTCTGTCTGGCATGTGCATGTACATGTATATACTGGCAATTGGACAAACTCGTGGAAGCTGATATTCTAGCTGCGGTTGTGGACGTGGTAACAGGTCATTAAAGCAAAATGAGCTAAGATTCTAAGTATGTGTGTGTATAAAAACTTTTATTTTAAAGAAGCATTCTAAGAGTTGAGGTCATCATGAGACAGCAGATCATACTTGATGGAAATAATTTATTTCAAGATAGTGCTATCACTATCTTTCCCAATCCTGAATGCCTGGAATGTTACTTAAAAATCCTGACTTAAATGTATTTCATTCTAACTGGGTCTTTAAAAAGTTCATGGAAAAGATGTATTATGAAGTAACTATGCATGGATTTCATATCTTTTTTGGGTTCCAGAATAAACTTGTAGTTTAACCCCATTTCCAGGAATATTTTTAAGTCCTTTCACAAAATTGGCACAGAGGCAGTATGGTTACCCCTAAGGTTTTGACAAGAAGTGAAGAATACTTCACATTTCCAAGCTTAAAACCTTTTCTATGAAATGAAAATACAAAAGCTTCTTCCCTTTCCTGCCTAAATCACTTGTATTACTATAAACACACCCTTTGGAAAAAATCTTTATGATAGAAAACATTCGTGGACAACATCTTTGCACCCCTAAGTGACTCATGAAGTCTGACCACCCAACATGGTATTTCTAGTGTTGATTTCCCTAAAGACTCCCCCACAAATACAATGTCTTTCACACAAGTGTGTTCTATGTTATTAACTGCAGTATTTACACTGCCTTTTTCGTTAGGATAATCATAGCAGGTATAAATAGCTCTTTGTGTAATCTAAAACCAAACTGAAAAAGAAAGTGGACACCAAGATACCAAAATCGTTCATGCTTAAAGGCAAATGTATTCCATTCCTTTCCAAGCAGCACATTAAACAGTTATCTATGTGCTCCTTTCTCACTCATCCTCCATGGTGAGCCATCTTGCAACATGTTCTGGAAAGTGTCTCATGTAGGAGAGAAAGGAACATTCTTGCTGACCTACAGACTGGCCACATGGGGAGCAGTGTACTGGGAGGAGAGCTACCATCTACTGTCTCTTCCATCGCCGTCAAACTCAGGGTAGGACTGCATTAACTTGAACCAAATGATGTCTACAGAAGCCATTCAGATTTGCCACGGCAAGGAGGAAGGCACGGGAGAAGAGGAAGAGTGACTCAACGTCCTATAGCGGAGCGTGGAGACTGCTGGCTGGGAAAACCAGGAACAATGGAAGTAGAGTCATCATCCTTAGGATGCCATGCCAAGCAGAAAGCCTCCGAAAAATCCCCCAGTCACTAGAACATTCTTCTTGACAAAAGACACCACCTCCTCAGCCTTGCTCTTGACTTCTGTCGGTATCTGGCTGCTCTTACGGATCTTCAGCTGCTCTTTGGCTTTCTTCATGTCCTTCTCCACTCGCTGCCAGTCCACTTTGATGTACCCAGTATGGTTTGCAAGCTGAAGGAGAAAAAATCCACCTCCTACAGCAGTTGCAGCCAACTTCCCAACCTTCTGAAATATGAAACCCGTGCACCATCCAGTGACGCCTCCAATTAACAGCTGGGTTGCCACACTATATTTTTCAGCTGAGGGCCCAGATTCCTGCCCAAATAGCTTGCGCCACCATGGCTGCTTTTTAGCAAATTCTGCGAGGTCCAGCGACTCAAAATTTCCCTCAAAGTTTCCTTGACTGGACGCGGCCATTTCGGCGAGCTTGTCTCGCGAGGACACCCGCAGAGGGTCGGCGCGGTAGAACACGGGGTGGCGTAGGGTCGCCGCCGCCAGCTGGCTTCCGGCACGTGGGGCAGATGTTTCCATTCCCACAGCGGCGGCGGAAGAGGGAGGGCCCGGGCGCGCCGGCCGCTCACCGCCTATCCATTCTTTACATGGGATGCAAAATGTATTATTCAAGACGAGGTGTTTGGTACAGAACCATAGATGAACATGATGCTACTATCATTTAAGGAAATCCAGAGTCCAAGGAAAGAAGATTGATGCAGCCCTACACTAATTTTGGTTTAAAACAATATTCTCTTGAAAACTGTATAAACAGGCCATGCACACAGTGTACAATGTAGTACATAAATATGTAAAGATTCTTCCTGATTACTAAAGGTAAAAAGGGCTTGGTTTGGGTTTTTTAATGAATATTTGGAGTTTACAAATAGTTACTACAGTGATTTTTTTCACTTTATAGCAAATATATAGTAAGACAAGTCCATATTTTAGTGGCATTGATCACATGGGACCAGTAGTTGGAAGGTACCATCACCCAAGGACAGGATGCTGTCTGGGCATACCAGTAAGGAGACTTCATAGCTTTTTTTTTTTTTTTTTTTTTTTTTTTGAGAGTTTTTTGCCATAGGGCATGTGTGCTTGCCAGACAGACAGAGACAGAGAGACAGAAAGTGAGAAATCACCCCCCAGGAGGGGATGGCCACGTCGCAATCCCTTCTCCTCCATTCTCCTCTGGGGATCTTGGGCACGCACGCACACGCACCCGGCGTGAGTTTTAAGCTACCGGGTCCGGGACTTGAACCGCGGTCGACTACATGGGAGTCCAGCGACATAGCCATTATGCTAACTGCTGGTCCCAGGAGACTGTCATAGCTCTGAGGGTACTGAGCGTCTTTGTTGCTCACACAAAGAACATCAGTGTCTTCAGAGCTGGATCTGTCCTAATCACTAATGCCACACAACAGAAATTGATTCAGTCTGGTCTGAGGTATAATTTAAGAAATCATCAACCTGTTCTAAGCTTTACATTGTAGTAGTTGGTCTGGAAACAAAGTACACGCACGCACGTGCACACACACACACACAAATCTTCAAATATGACCACAAGCAATACTTGGGCTCAGATGTGTCACGCATCCAAGGGAGCTTTGGAAAGCATGTGTTTTTATTAATAACTTCTTTTGAGCTTTCTATGTCAGTTGGTAAGATTTACTTTTTTTCTCTGTGTAATTTAGGTATGCTGCAAAGATTAACATAATGTTTTAAAGATTTAGTTGTTAGGATTAAGAAGGAAAATACTCCAAGGAGTTAGATTATTTCCTACTGTGAGAATGTTGTCACCACTTGAAATTATTTTTATTTCATAGCCACTTGTTAATTTTTATTTTATATCTAGTGAATATTGTAAATGTAGAGCTGCTTTCAGTACTTAGACATTTTTAATGGAGTGCAAACACATCTAGCTTAAAATAAAACCCCCCTTGTAGGATTTCCAAAACATTTAGAACACGATAGAATCAAATCATAGATTGGTGCTGTGTTCATCAAGCCAAGGATGGCGGGTCTTCACGCAGGCTCCCACCAGCTGCAGGACGGAAACGCGACATTTTCACATACTGTCGATTTACTCAGAGATTTGAGGAAATAGCATTTTTATACTAAAACACAAGTTTATTTTGAAATAAATTCTTATAAAGTTTTAAGAGTACTTTTTTTTAAAGACAGGAATTTTCAGGACCAGCAGTTAGCGTAATGGCTATGTCGCTGGACTCCCATGTTGTTGACCGTGGTTCGAGTCCCAGATCCAGTGGCTTAAAACTCACGCTGGGCGCGTGTGTGTGCGTGCCCAAGATCCCGAGAGGAGAATGGAGGAGAAGGGATTGTGGTGTGGCCAACCCCCCTGGGAGGTGATTTCTCACTTTCTGTCTCTCTTTGTCTTTCTGGTGAGTGCATGCGCCCTATAGGAAAAAAAAAAAAAAAAAAAAAAAAAAAAAGTCAGGAATTTTCCTGCTTCCTTATTTGGGTATTCTCCAGACCACTCTTTTTACCCCACTGCTCAGGGGAAGTACTTTCAGATGTGTTATGTTAATGAAGAGTAACCACACAGTATTGTAGAAACACCAATATTAACTACTATATTTTGGAGTGTTTTCAGTTTGACAATTGATATTCTTGCACTCAAAACTCAGGGTCAGGTTTTAACAAAAAGTATTTAGTCAGACTCAATAGTAAGATAATATTTCTATGTTTGAGGGTTAAAGTAAATCACACTAATTTCTGAAAGTCCAAAAGTGAGCTAAGACAGCCCACTATTAATAGGAATAAAATATAACTTTTGTGATCTGCTTCTGATTTGCAGAGAATGTCAGATATCAAGGATATTGATGTAAAAGATCATTTCTACTTGCTGTTCATTATGGCCAGTTGAGTTGATGAAGATGGATGATAAAGATCCTTCAAAATAAGGTTATGATTGGATGTATATAACACATGGAGAAAATTTTATGGCTTAGATGTATGTTTAGACTTGTTTGAAAAGAAATGTGGGCTGATGGGTGAGGTGTATGTTACTAATGTGGCCCTAACTGGTCTTGTAATCACTGCTTTCATTCTTCTACAAAATATAGTTAAGATATAGTTAATAATATAGTTAATGAGGGCCTTATAAATTTAAATCGTTTTGTCTCCTGCATTGCTGGTATTTCAGTACTTCAATTCAGTCAGAACTTTGTGGACTGGACTGAAGTTTTTCATGAATACTTGTATCTTTAGCACTTTGAAGATAGAAAAACACTTTTTAAGTATTAAATTTCACTATTTGTTTAGAAAGCTTCCTCTGCTTTGGGTTTGGGATACTGCAGTTACATCTTTTCTCTGTAAGTAGTATGATTTGTTATTTTCAAATAATAGTACTTCCAGTAAAGTTTTTGTTGTTGTCTGCAAGAATTGAGGGAAACAGTGAACTAAAACAATTTTTACTTTGGAATGTTTCCTAAACATAAATTTATCTTCCTAATTGTGTTTACTTAGGCAAATACCCAAATTTGTTTGCATTCCTTGAGAATGTATTTACTTGAAGATGAAAACAGCCCAGATGTATGTCAAAATATTAGGCAGAGACCAGTCTATGATTCTAAAATCATGGATAATCCACAAAAGGAATAACTGAAATACTGATAAATGAAAGTTAGCAATATATCGGTGATAATTTTATATTTTCAGGGAAAAAATTAAAGTAAACTCCTGTTACCTTTTTTCTCCTTTTTATTATAATGACCACCTTTTGGTATATCATTGTTATTGAGATCTATTTTTAGAATAAAATCTGTTCTTCATTAAAAAAAAGAAAGAGGCATTTTTTGCTATAAAGCACATGTCCTTGCTGGAGAGACAGAGACAGAAAGTGAGAAATCACCTCCAAGGGAGTATAGCCACACCACAATCCCCTCTCCTCCAGTCTCCTCTTGGGATTTTGGGCATGCATGCACATGTGCCTGGCACAAGTTTCAAGTTATCGGGTCCAGGACTGAAACCGCGGTCAAACACATGAGAGTCCAGGAGTGAAACCATTAAACCATCTGCTGGTCTCTCTAATCTTGTTTTAATTTGAAAGGAGGATTGGATTTCCTGTATTCCAGTCTTCATCTCTAGCAATTTATTCTTTCAAATTGTGAAAGAATTTTCTCATCTCCTAGAGCTCATTGACTCTTTTCTCTCATAACTTGCTGAGTTTGTTGTCTCTTTTCTCTTGCACTTCATTTACTTTCGTCACTGTACATAAGTCTACATTGTTTATCTGACAATCCCATGAGTTCCTTAGTATTGTCTGTGGATGACGAGGAATTGATGTCTTCCCTTGGGAGAGAGATATTTTCTTGATTTTTCATATTTCTTGAACCTTTGCAATGATTTCTAGTCATCAGGTAAATTATATGTTTCTTTTAAAAGTCTTCAAGCAAATTCTGAGTGTTCAAAGGAACGCAGGAGGAGGTGATTGGCAGTCTCTCTGCCGTTCTACCTCTCTCATGCTCACCTAGGAACCTGCCTTGTCATCTCTAGACTTGGATCATTCAAAGTCCTACTAGTTTCTAGAGTACAGGTATACCTGGAACTGAGCTGCTAAGCTTCAGTGGAGGAAGAGAGAAGGGATTGCATGGCACATATGCTTCAGGAAACACTAAAGTCTGAGAATTCAGAGGCATGGGGCAGGGGATGAGCCATAGTTTTTCTGCAGCTCCTTGCCACTGCCTCCAGGTCCATCTCTGGGGAGGATGTCTCATTGGTGTAGGGAATGGGTAAAGGAGAGCTTCTCCAAGTCCCAGTTAACACACCTGAGAGTTCAAAGGTGTGTGGGGGAGGGGATGAGCCATGGTCTCTACAGTACAACCCGATAGTCACAAAGGGCTCCCCCAATAACATCTTAATGGTGCAACCCACCCTCAGCCCCAGGTCAAGGGAATATGTATACCCAGTTACTCAGGGAGCGTTCTGGGCCTGAACTCAGAACATTTCCACATGGGATTGCCTCACAGAACACCACATTTCTCTGGTGGGCCACCATCTTTTCCCCTTCTGAGCTAAGTTGGAGTGGGGTGATATTTGCCTGTGTGACAGTGCCTGTGTGATATCAGGCTACCCAAAAATGCTCTCCTTTGGTCCCCAGGGATCGTGTTCATGTTTTGAAATCCAAGAGCTGGATGATAGATATTTTTAAGTAGGTTTACACTGGATATGGTTCAACAATGAAGGTGTACACACTGTGTGAAATTAACCTTGTACCTGTTTTTTGGCACCATGAGGACAGAGCCTTAGACTCCTTCTGTCACTGGTCACTTCCTGCCATCCCTGGTCACTTCAGACTCGTAGAAGGGGTGCTGCCAGAAAGAGCCTGCTTTTTCTGTGCAAGGTGCCCCGAGGATCTAGACTGCAGCCAGTAGCCTGGCAGGTGGGGACTTCCCTAACTGGACCCTCCCAAAGGTTGCTTCCCAGGGTGCTCAGCACATCTGTGAGTGGACGCTGACCCCGAGGCTGGTGCCTGCCATGGCACTGTAGCCCACCTGGCTTGTGAAAAATGTAAAGACTGCGATGGCTCCCTTCTAAGTATCCTTTGTGGGTGCTTAAAATTGGCTTGAAGTACAGGTTGTGTTATCATTGAGTTAGGGTGACTTTCATCTTACACCAAGGATTCAAGTGACTTGGAGCCTGTGCAAAGGCCATCTCCCCACCTGGAATTATTTTCCATGATCTTGTCTGGCCAAGTCAAGTACAGGCAGTGGGAAGTTTCCCCAGTGTTCCAAGTTGGTTGGATGCTGCTCCAGTGGTGCAGTGGTAATGTATGGCTCAGGAGAAGCCAGCTCCCACAGAGCACCCACAGTTTCAATCTCCCACCTGGTCAGCCCAACAGACATGCCCGAGAACTGACAGACTGAAGGACTGGATGGAGGGGACTACAGTGTGACCACACCTATGGGTACTCCCCCATGCGACTCTCAGTCGCATGTGTGCATGTCCATGTTCTATCATGAATAGAGAAAAAATATGCTCCTGTAACCCCTAACACTCTTTTTATCTATTTATTTTTTAGACTTTTGCCATAGGGGTGTGCTTGCCAGAGAGAGACAGAGAGAGGTAAATGAGAAGTCACCCCAGAAGGAATGGCCACAACACAATCCCTTTGCCTCTCAGGATTTTGAGCACATATGCACACGCACCCAGCATTTTTTTTTTTTAAGAGGTTTTTGCTATAGGGTGCGTGTGCTTGCCAGACAGACAGCAAGAGACAGAGAGACAGAAAGTGAGAACTCACCCCCCAGGGGGGATGGCCACGCCACAATCCATTCTCCTCCATTCTCCTCAGGATCTTGGGAATGCACGCACACGCGTCCGGCGTGAGTTTAAGCCGCTGGGTCCGGGACTCGAACTGCGGTCGACTACGTGGGAGTCCAGTGACATAGTCATTATGCGAACTGCTGGTCCCACCCAGCATGTTTTTCAAGCTGGTTCTGAGATTTGAACCGCAGAGTTGATCATGTAGAGTCCAGTACCTTAACCACCATGCCACCTCTGGTCCCCTCTTGACAACCATTTATTGAACTGCACTGATCTCACTTCTGAGGTCCCTGACTTCCTACTGGCAGGTGAGCAAGATGGCAGAGGCCCAGGGACTGGCTCCCTAGCACCCAGCACTGACAAACTGCATGGGCAGAGACAAGACCAACCAGATTTCCTGTGGAGAAAAGTGGGGAAGGACAGAGGAAACCTCAAGGAAGTGTTCACTTCTCCTGAGACTCCCACCCACTCGAAACCTGGCTGATAACTTGTACTCCTATTCTGTCTTACACCAATGTTTAACAGAAAGCTGACAGGGAAGTGGGTGAAGGCACTCTGCCTCAGGTGAGGTGACAGTTAGTGACCGAACTGGACAGGGGACCAGGACTGGGATGAGCTGGGTCACCAGCTCTCACCTAAGACCTGAGGAAACAGAACCAGGGCCACATTCAAGGCAAATTCCAGGGTTCTTTGAAATATTCACTGAAAATACATATTATGAAAGAAATAGGTAAGGATTAGAAATTTTTTTATACTACATTAGATACTTTAAATAATAATTTATGGTAGAGTAAGTGCACTTTCTGAAGAGAGGCAGAATGATAGAAAGTGAGAAAGCACCCCCAGGAGTATGATCATGTCATGATCTCTTCAAGATTTTGGACATACACATGCACACACAACTGACTTTTTTTTTTCTTTTTGAGATTTAAAGACTTTATTTACCTTTTTTCTTATTTTTACATTCAATCAGTGTACATATTTACAGCATACATAATGAATTTTTCCATCATGTATACATTGTATATTAGTTCAGTCAAAGATATTGCCTGACATTATCATCACCAGATAGTTTTCCATTTTTGTGTTCATTCAATTATTTTGTCTCTTATTTTTCACCCCTTGATTCTGTACCTCACACTCCACTCCTGTATTGTCCACCCTCCTCCCACACAGTCTCTGCTATCTACAGGTCCTCTCCATGCCTTTATACCTTCTAGTCTTTCAGTTGCCATCATAGAATGCAGACATTTGGTATATATTAAGCAGGGACTTACAATGTTTCTTTTTCACAATCTAGCTTGCTTAATTAGCATTAAATTTTTGTTATTTGTCTCCTTTTGATCAAATGCCAGGATCTCATTGATTTTTTATGGATGAGTAGTATTCTGTAGTGTATATGTTCCACGCTTTCTCAATCCATTCCTTGTCCTGAGACTTTTGGATTGATTGTGACCTGGTTTTTAAGCCACCAGGTCCGAGACTTGAACCTCATAGTCGATCATATGGGGTCCGGCCACCTTAACCTCCACACCACCTGACTGGCCTAATAAATGCATACTTGAATTCAGTTTTCCACGGACCTTTTTGAAGTCCCCTCATACAGGTGATTTTTTGAACAAAACAGGGTTAGAAGCCTCAATCTGCACAGCTAAAATCCCATGTGTAACTTTTGACTCCCCCACAAAAGTAGCTACTATTGGCCAAAAGCTTTACTCATAACCACAGATGGCTAATAGATTTTATGTATGTATTGTAGGCCATATTTTTACTATACAGTACTCTGGTTGTCCAGTTCCATAGCCTGGTGGTTAAGGGAACTGGATGGACTGCAGTTCATATTTTGGTCTGGTGGCTTATCCAACGTGCTGGCGCATCTGTGTGTGGGCCATGGCCCTGACTGGATGGAGAGATGGAGGAAACGGGATGGGGGCATGACCACTTCCTATTGGGGAGTGTTTTCTTCCTTTTCCCCCTCTCCTCATTATCTGGACATTAAAAAAGAAAAGTAAGCCAGAGAAAATATTAAGAAAATAATAAGGAAAACAGAAGTATAGTATTTATTTAAAAACTTCAGTTCAGGACCTACATGCTTCAAACCCACCTTGTTCAGGTTCAACTGTACTGAGCATATGTGAAGTGTCATTGAAAAGGGTGTAGTTTGACATGAATATAGCCAAGTCTTGTTCTTGGAGGGCATGCAATATGGTAAGAGTCTGGCACAAAGAAGGACCAGCAGTTGGTGTAATGGCTATGTCACTGGACTCCCATGTAGTCGACCGCGGTTCGAGTCCCAGACCTGGTGGCTTAAACTCACGCCAAGCGCATGTGCATGTGTGCCCAAGATCCCAAGAGGAGAATGGAGAACAAGGGATTGCGATGTGGACATCCCCCATAGGGGGTGATTTCTTGCGTTTTGTCTCTTTGTATATCTTTGTTTTTCTGGCGAGCCCACGTGCTTTATAGCAAAAACCTCTCCAAAAACAAACAAAAGAGTCTAGCACAAAGATTCATGGTGCTTTATTCAGGTTAGAAGCCTGGCATCAAGAATTAGCCAGATCTAGACTTTGTTCACAGGGAGGCTGCTGTTTAACTGTGTGACTTGGGCTGGTAGCTTCCTTTCTCTGAGCCTGTTTTCTCATCATAAAAATGGGAACAGTAAAGAAACCTATCTCATAAAGTGACTGTGAAAACTCATTGATATAATGATGTGGAAGCATACAGTGAAGGAACGGTGAGGAAAGCCCAGAAACAAGAATGCCGCTGTCTGTGGCCTGGTTGATAGGGGCTTTTGCAGTGATTCCACAAGGGTGGAGAAATGCATAGAAGTATCTAGTGTCTGGAACAAGACCACAGTATGGGCTTGACTCATTAGAGCAAGCGTGGGTTGCTGAGTAGCACAACCCTGATACTGAGTCCTAGGTGATGCTCACCAAACACTCAGAGCTGCCATGGAGGTGGGCCTGTGCTCAGATGGCTGGCCCCCATCAAACATTTGTGTGCTCACCCTCCTCTCCCAGCCTGGCTCACATTAGTGTGGGCCACGTGGCTAGTTCTGAATGAGGCTGCATGTAGAAGTGATGTCTGGGGCATGTAAGTGGGAACTAACGTGTCTGCTTCATCTCTTTCTTCCCATGCTGTGGTGACTCCAGTGACCACGAGTGCTAAGGACCAGGCTACCAGTCCCTCAGATCTTGTAAGAAAAGCAGACAGGGCCAGCCAGTGGAGTGGTAGTTGAGGTGCCTGGGTCCCACATAGCCGACTATGCAGTTCAAGTATTGTACCCAGCAGCTTGAGAAACACACCCAGAATGTGTGCATGAGTGTCCTAAATCTTGAGAGAATAGAGAAGGGATTGCAGTGTGGTCATTCTCCATGGGGGTGGGGGAGAGGGTGATTTCTCTCTCCTCTCCTGCCCCCTCTCTTTCTGGCAAGCACATGTGCCACATAGAAGGTTTTTTAAAAAGAAAAGGAGGGAACCAGAAGTTAGCGTAATGGCTGTGTTGCTGGACTCCCACGTAGTCGACCATGGTTCACATCCTGGACCCGGTGACTTAAAACTCACGCCGGGCGTGTGTGCATGCGTGCCCAAGATCTCAAGAGGAGAATGGAGGAGAAGGGATTGCGGCATGGCCATCCCCCCTGGGGGGTGATTTCTTGCTTTCTGTCTCTCTGTCTCTCTCTGTCTGTCTGGCGAGTGCACGCACCCTATAGCAAAAACCTGTCTGCCCAAAAAAAAGTTTAAAAAGAAAAGAAAAGGGACCAGCAGATGATGTACTGGTTATATTACTGGATTCCCACATAGTCTATCATGGTTCAAGTCTTGGAACCAGCGACTTAGAATTCACGCTGGGCATGTGAGCATCTGTGCATAAGATTCCTAGACGAGAATGAAGGAGAGGGGATTGCAGTGTGGCCATCCACCCTGGGAGATGATCTCTTGATTTCTGTCTCGGTCTTTGAAAGCACCCCCATGCCCTATAGCAAAAATTTCTCTTAAAAAAAAGAAGAAGAAAGAAAGAAAAAGAAAGAAAGAAAGAAAGAAAGAAAGAAAGAAAGAAAGAAAGAAAGAAAGAAAGAAAGAAGACAGATTGGTATCGTGTTCAGTCAGGGAAATTTTGGGGTTGCAGCTGAGGCAAGGGAATGAGAGTGGTTTTCATTTGTGTGACATGGGGGAGCGAGGGCATAATCCTGTGAAAGACAACAAAAGCAACTACTTGTGGTGCTGTTAACAAAGGGGAGGGGCTGGGACAGCAGGTGGTGTGGACATTAAGGTGCCAGATGCACATGGCTGGCAGTACAGTTCTTCCCAGACCCAGTGGCTTGAAAAACACTCTCTGAGTGCACAAAATACTGAGAGGAGAATGGAGGAGAAGGGATTGTGGCATGGCCATCTCCCATGGGGGCTGCTTTGTTACTTTCTGTCTCTCTCCATCTCTCTCTGATGAGCACAGGCATTGTATAGAAAAATCTTTAAAAAAATAATAAGAGGGCATGAGGGATAGACAGAGCCCACTTTGGGAGTCTAGGGTACCACTAACAGATGTGGGGGTAGCTGGAGAAAGATCTAGATTATGGTCCAGGTCAGGATGCTAACTGTAGTTTCAGACTTTAGGAAGTGGGAAGGCAAAGATATTCTGCTGGCAGGTCTGAGTTTCCAGAGAAAGGTCAGAGCTAGAGAAATACAGGAGAATCATGCATACTGGGCTGAGTTGGAGATGAGGAAGACCTTTAAGGGAGTGTGTAGACATAGAATATGGGTAGCAGAACCATTTACATTTCTCTAATTAGTAAAAGGGGGCAGAGGGACCAGCCTAGTGGGCAGAAAAAAAAAAACAGGGTAAGGAGATCAGGATGATGGACCTGCAAAGGGCCCAAAGAGACAGCCCAGTATACCAGATAAGAGTGCAGGCTTTGGAATAAAACTGCTTCAGGTCAAATCCCTGCTTGGACCAGCTGGTGGCAGTGTAGTGAAGGTTGATTCCACATAGCCAACTGTGCAGTTTGAGCCCTGGACCCTGCAGGTTGAAAGACACGTGTGTGTGTGTGTGTGTGTGTGTGTGTGTGTGTGCACGCGCACATGCTCAAAATTCCTAAAGGAGAATGGAGGAGGAGGGATTTTGGAGAGGAAAGGCAGGTGGGACCCAGTTAGTTTGGGACGAAAGGTGACTTTGGGGGTGTGGGTGAAGGCCGGGCTGGGGATGAGCGGTCCAGGTAAGACATGCAGATCCCCTCCTGGGGTCAGGGTAGTGCCTCTCCATGAAGGAGGGATCTGGGAGGGATGGTGTCTGGAGGACCAGATGAGGGGGTCGTGGGAGGTGATACTCTGGGATCAGAAAGTCTGAGGCAGAGCTGTGAGAAATCAGCAAAGGGACTGTGAACTGGAGCACATTTGCCCTGCTGTCCATGTTGGGGGTCTGCGGGGCTGGAGGATCCAGGGCTGGGATCACAGAGTGAACTCACAGGTCCCACAGGTGACTAAAACTTCGCAATGGAGACCATAATCCCCGCACAGAAAGCTGTGCCTGCGCCTAGAGAGTAGGCCCTGCAGCTTTCATTGTGACTCTACCTGTCCTAATTGGTCAAAAGCATTCTGGCCACGCCTCTTGCCTTTTATCTTTCTCGTAGACCAATAGGATTTGAGAATTGAGGTCACACTCATTCTGTGAGCCTTAAAAACGCCCTGACCTGCCTCTTCTGGCTCAGTCACAGGCCAGCGAGGTAGTGAGCTGAAGTGTCTTCTCAGCAGTTACCAGATAGCGGTCATGTGGTCCCACCCCTTCCCCCAGCCCTGCCTCGAGATGTCAGAGGAAACCCGAAAGAAGAAATTGGCTGCAGCCAAGAAAAAGGTAAAACTGCCAGGCGGATCCTGAGACCCAGCCAGAGGCCCCTCCTATGGCCAGACGGTGGACACAGTCTGTGCCATCCCTAGGACATTCAAAGCCAACCCCTGGGTACCCCTTGGCTCCCTGTCCCCAGATCCTCTTAGCCAGCTTTGCCCCCTCAGTATTCCTGTTCCTGCTCTTGGTGTACCTGGTGACTTTGGGCTGGTGACTAGTGGGGCTCCTGCTCTGGTCTAGGCCCTGGCCTCCCGCTTCTCCAAACCAGACCACCCCAGGTACCTAGGGCTCCAGTAGTCTAGAACCTGTGTCCTTGCCCTGTGCACCCCTCCCCACCATGGAATAGCTACTCTGGCATGAGTGAGGAGTAGAATGTAGTTATGTCATAATCCCCCTCAGAGCTGTCATCTTCCAAGCCTGGCCTTTCATCTTCTGACCCAATCCTCTAGTGTATTCATCCTCTTTTGGGGTTTCTCTGGTTGCTGCACAAATCTCCACCTGGAA
The DNA here is from genome assembly GCA_026018925.1 of Tupaia tana. Lineage (NCBI taxonomy): Eukaryota > Metazoa > Chordata > Mammalia > Scandentia > Tupaiidae > Tupaia > Tupaia tana. The sequence goes on from JAKSZU010000007.1 coordinate 96,181,196, forward strand.
AAGAACTGGAGACTATGGGACCTAGGACAGAGAGGTCTCAGGCACCCTTACTCCCTTAACTAAGACAGTGTGAAAAATCTACATTCATCGGCAACCCTAAACGTTGACGTTATCTCTGGTGGCAGTGGGAGGAGGAGTCTGACTTGGTTTGATTTTTCCCCGTTTCTACTCTCCAGAGGCACTTTACATTTTCCGCTGAGTTCTCTATCTCACATTCGAATTCCCTGTGATTCTGGGACCAGAGTGCCCATCACTCTTTAGAGTGAGAGAGAGCTGCTTAGTATTTGCAGAATAGAACTTCACAGCCTGAATCACTTCCAAATTGTCATATCAACCTGGGGTGCTCTAAGCACCACAGGATAAATACAGGGGATGAATTTTCAGTTTTGCTTAATTCTCCAGAGAAAACAAATACTTCAGTGCTGAAATTTGTGTAGGTTTGTAAGATTTAAGAGACTATTCTGGAAGATGCTTGGGGTGTCCCCTTTCTCTTAGATTCCCAGATTCACTAGGAGTGTGCCTTTGCTGTGTTCTGCCCTTAGGATACATTGATAGCAAGTTTCCCAGGATTTGTGCAGCCCTAACAGACGTGTAAGAGAGGACCCCACAGCCCCTCCCCACCGCCCTGGATTTCTAAACTACACAATGGACACTTCCTGCTGACTTACGGTTTGCTTTTCCACCTCTACCTTCAGTTTTGCTCTCTGGTAGCTGCTGACTCATGACAAAACCCAGAGCTCATAGTCAGAAGACTACATTTAAAAACATGTTTTTTTTTTTTTTTTTTTTTTTTTAAATCATGTTTTCAGTCTATTTATTCAGTCCTTAAGTGATCATTATGACACTTCGTAGAGTTGGTGGGAGCATGTGTAAGAGTACTTTGTAAACGCTGCAGCACGGGAATTTAGAGACTTATAGTTCTCATGACTTTTACTGATTTCCTTTCCACAGTTGAGAGAATATCAGCAGAAGAACTGCCCTGGTACTCTGGCAGCAGCAAAGATGAAGAAAAAAATTAACACTGGCCGTACCCCTAAGGCAATCACCTCTGGTGGTTACCTGTCTGAGGATGTGAGTCTTGTCTGACCAGGCTTCTGGGTTACGGGGCTTAAGGGGCAGTAGAGGGTGACGATTAAGATTATGAAGGAAGTGTCAGGTACCCGTGAAGGTTGAATAAATGGTAGCAGTATTGGACTTTCCTTACCCCGGCCTCCAGAGGAAGCCAGGCCAGTGAACACAGCCACTTGTCATCAGGCCCTCCCTTTAGGAAGCACTGAAAGAAGACCCAGGCTGTGGGGGGAGAGTCCTGGGAGCCAGGATGGAAAGATCTGAGGTTTGAGTTGATTTGTGGCAGGAGCTTTCTGGGTGACCTCAGCAAAATCACTTTCTGGGCCTCAGTTTCCTTATCTGAAAGACAACTTTGCTGGATTAGATCAGTCTTTGAAGCTTATTTTAAAGCCAATGAATGGGGCTGAGTGTCCCTTTGAACAAGGTAGGGTGCACACCAACAGACACAGTCCTCTGAGAGATGCAAGGAAGAATGTGGCAATATTCAAATGCTCCACCAGGCTGGCTCAGGATGGACTCGAGGCTGCAGGAGGCTAGTTGGAAGACTCAGGGTAATTTACATTCATCCATCGAGACTAGGAAAAACAGAGAGAGCAATGAGGTCACAGCCAGCATTATGTTATCACAGAGCACCTTTCAGGGATGTGAGGAATGGGGGCGGGACCAGAGCATTCGGTTACCCAGGCTAGAGAAGACCATGAGATGTGCTATTGGCATTTCATCCTCACTGTTTGCCCTAGGGACACCTGCCAAGCCAGAGGAGCAGAGATGAAATAGAGCAAGGCAGGTCCTGTGGGCCATGGCATTCAGAGAGGAACAGGGATAGTGCATAGAGGGTTGGTGTTAGAGGGTGTCAGTAATAACAATGTGACTGTAGTTCAAGTCCTGGCCTTGGTTTGAAGAGCATGATGGGCACATATGCATGCACGTCCAGAATCTCAACAGGTTGAAGAAATGGAGGAGAAGGGATTGGACCATGACTACACCTCATGGGCAGTGCTTTCTCCCTCTGTCTAGTGAGCAAATATGCTTTCTAGCAGTTAAAAAAATATCACATTACATGTATATAAGGGTCTTTAGGAAAATAATTCCTTTTCCCTCCAGCATTCCTGTCTAATTCTAGAGCTCAGTGGAATCCAAGGTGCCAGGAAGGACCAAGAGGCTGCTAGAATCATAGCTAGGAGAGCCTACCTCCCCTCCAGCTTCTCCTAATTACACCTGACCAACTGCTGAGTTCCTACTCTGGCCTGTTAGCTTCACTTGTAGAAGTCAAAGCAACAAAAGGTTCCACGGCCAGTGGTCACACTGTGGGCATCAGGCTCCAGTCCTGGTCATGGTAAACATGCAAAGACATCATGGCTCATCCTCAGCTCCCAGCCTCTGTGACGCTTGCTCTGAGCAGGGGAAACAGGCTTAGATTTTCCGAGGCCAAGGCAGAAGAGTCCAAAGAGCAGGTGACCCTTTCCTTTCTTTGAGAGAAGCAGCCACTTCCTTCCCAGACCCGGCCTCCCTGGCCAGGTATTGGCTCTCTAGCCCTTTTCCTTGGTCCACCTGCAGCTTTAAGCCAGCTCTTCCAGGCTCTACCCACCTGGCTGGTTAGAAGCTGGACCATAGGCTTGGACTAAGAGGGAGTATATGTCTTCAAGTCCTAAGTGCCAGGGTTGTCCCTTGGCCACTATTTCTAGGAACGAGGCCTCAGGACCTCCAGGATGCTCAGAGTCAATGGGAAGATAGCTTACCTCTGGCTTCTTGGGTTGTTTCTTGGTTGGGTAGGTTTGTCTGAAGCTAGGGTGTCCCGGCCCGCGGGACAGTCGAACAGGTTCCCTGGGGGAGGGAGTGAGAGATGGGACAAAAACACACGCACACACACTACGAGATGCTGATCAAGTCGTCTTCTTCCGTCTACTTCCGTTTATTGAGGAAAAATGGCGAGTTATGTACAGCTGGTGGGCACCAATTGGCTGCCCGAAATGCAAATGAGATAGAACAGCATGAACCAATCATTGATGTGGGCGGATCTCTCTCGTTGCCTAGAAACCCAACCACTTCGGGGGAGAACAGTTGGTCACATGATTTCTGAGAAACAGTTTGCTCAGTGAGGAAGTGAAGCCTAATGGTTTCCAAGATGGTGGATAGCTCAAGATGGCTTCCGTATGCAGTGCCCTCCACATGTCCCCCTTTTCTATTTTTTCAAAGAGAGGAGAAAAACCTGGGGGAATCGTGCCTGTCTTAGGTTGGAGTCGTTTATGGAACCATACGTCCATCCTTACCCGTCATTGGAGAGTCCCATAGCTATGATGGGCTTCCTGTCTTAGGTGGAAGGACTGAACAGTTACTGGGTTCATCAGACTCTCTTACCTGTCTTTGGCTAACCGATTCAGCGCCTCAGGCAGGAGCAATGTCTAGGCTCCGCGATACTCCATCTCCAGGTTGTGGTAGTGGACTTGGATAGGCTGCATTTTTATGGAATTATCTGTTGTTTAAAGAAAGCCATGAGCTTATTAAAGAGAATAGGCATCAAAGAGCAAACAATCAGTAAACCCAGAATCGGACCGAGTATGGGGAGGAAAAAGGGGAGGAGTCCATTCCATGCAGACCATAAGGGATTGTCGGAGAGTTGTCACGAACGATGCCGGACTTGTTGGTGTAAAAGCAGCAGCGTTCCTGTAAAGCAAGACAGAGACCCCCCTGTTCTGACAGGAGGAGCGGCATCAGGATCAAAACCAGCAGCCGTAGTGTCGAAGAAGCAAAACAGGATCAGGTATCTTTATTTTGTTGATCTGTGGAAGGAGAGAGAGATATCTCAGGGTTTTTATCATCCCTGGATGGCTTGTTAGAATCAATCTGTTTGATTAATCTTTCTGGTAGCCAATGAGCAGCATCCATTTTTTGAGAACAAATGCAGACAGACCCTCTGCCCCAAATGAGGACAGGGTCCGGACCATTCCATGTATTGTCCAGAGGATCTTTCCACAAAACTGAGGCAAATTTTGTTCTGGTAGTTGAATGCCAGAAGTGCTCAGCAGCTGAGTCTCCATCTTTATCAAGAGACAGGAAATTTAGGACAAAAAGAGCATGTGCCAGAAGGTTTTTTGGTGAGCCCTTAGTCTGTAAAAGCTCTCCCTTTTTTAGCTTTTGGAGAGTATTTTTCAAGGAAAGATGAGCACGGTCAACAATGCCCTGTCCCTGGGGATTGTATGGAATTCCCGTAACATGTTTAATGTGAAGTTGTTTACCAACAAAAAGGCAAAATTGTTTCCTGTGTAACCTGGGCCATTATCTGTCTTAATTTGTTGAGGTTTGCCTATAACAGAAAGTGCGACAAGTACATGGGAAATAACATGTTTGCCGGCCTCACCAGTTTGTGCCGTGGCAAAAATGAAACTGTTAAAGGTATCAACAGAAACATGAACATAAAACAAAATCATGGGCAGATAAAAAATATAAAAATTTATCTGGAGGAAAATGGTTATCAATAGTTCCAGTAAAGGAAGCGCATGCAATAAGCCAGAAATCTGTTTGTTGGAAAAGCCAATTAACTCGATCCTTAGTATACGGCTGGATGATTGTATCAGGATCTTTGCCATATGTCCAGGCTGACCACAATTGAAGCAATTGCCTCCATTATTACGGTTAAGAAATTGGCGAACAGTATATCCTTTAAGAGCAGCGGCCAGAGCCAATCCCTGTTGGTATGCTGACCCAATATCAGAACATAGGCGAATATATCCTGATAAATCTGTCTTTTTCTATATGGCCTGGTTGCGGCTTGACAAGCAGCATTAGCATTTTCGTATTCCAATTGTTTAACAAAATTGGTACCTGCATCAACACTGCCAAATATTTTTTCTGCTGCAGTAATTAACCAATGAACAAACTTAGAAAAAGGTTCGTCAGGCCCTTGTTTTATTGTTGTAAGGGAGGTACTTAAGTCTCCTTCAGTAGGAAGTTTTCTCCAAACTCTCATGGCTGCTGTATTAATTTGAGCAAATAGCCCTGAATCATATTGCATTTCATTGTCACAAGTTGTATAATTGCCTTCTCCCAATAACATATCTGCTGACCAGCCATTGCTGGCCTGGGCATTACGGCATGTGGTCTCCCTACAATTTTCCTCATATTCTGATTTCCAAAGTAAGTAATCCCCTCCAGAGAGCGCAGCACGGCCCAATGTATGCCAATCTATTGGTGTAAGCCAATTTTCTGCCACCGAGTCAACTATGGCTAAAGTATATGGAGCTGTAGCTCCATATTGAGCAACTGCTGTTTTAATTTCTTTTGTAATGTTAAAATCAAAGCCACGTACATGGCGCCATGCTTGTCCTTGTGGATCTGTGGTTTCTGTTAGCGGGAAGGCTTTCTGCCCCTCAAAATCTATCAATGATTGAAGTTTTTGAACTGGCTTAAGTTTTGTAGTCTGAACTTTTGCCTTAGGATCAATAACGGGCATCGCCAAAAATGGCGTGGATGCGACCGGGTTGTTAGATGGCGGTCGTTTTTTGAAAGGTGGCCATTTTAAATTATGGTATTTGCCTGTCTTCGTTTCTGAAGTTTTTTTGTTCAGATGGCCATTTTGGGTTACTGCATGTGGCAGTCTTTGTTTCTAAAGTTTTTTCTTCAAACAGCCATTTTGGTTTACTGCACGTGGCAGTGTTTGTTTCTAAAGTTTTTTGTTCAGACGGCCATTTTGGGTTACTGCACGTGGCAGTCTTGGCCTCTAAGATTTCATCCTCTGAACTAGATAATGACTCGTTTTTCTTTGGCTCTTGGAGAGCTTTAAGGTTGTTTTTCTTTTTTAGTTTTTTAGATTTTTTGAGTTTTGTAGCTCTTTCGGGGCTTTTAACTTCTTCCTCACTATCTAGGGAAATAAGATCCTCTCCCTGTTCTTTATCAATTTTAGAACCCCTGGTTAGATCTGAGGTGGCTATAGCCTCCTCCTGGGGTTGATCATTTTGCATGATCTGCTCTCCCTTAGTGACCATAACGACAAGAGCTTCTATTAAGCTCTGAACGGATATTTCTTGCTGACTAAGCTTTTGTCCCATTATTACCCGTACTTAAAATAAGACGTAAGTAAATACTTACCAGGACGAATCTCTGCCGTCCCCTTCTGGACGAGTCTATGCCGTCCGCTTCTGAGGCCTTTCCTGCCGGCTTTTCTCACTTGCTCTGCTCTGGAGCCTTCCTTGGGAGCTCTTCACTGGACCCCTCCTACCCAAGTCCGTGTTCAGGCGCCACGTGTCCCGGCCCGCGGGACAGTCGAACAGGTTCCCTGGGGGAGGGAGTGAGAGATGGGACAAAAACACACGCACACACACTACGAGATGCTGATCAAGTCGTCTTCTTCCGTCTACTTCCGTTTATTGAGGAAAAATGGCGAGTTATGTACAGCTGGTGGGCACCAATTAGCTGCCCGAAATGCAAATGAGATAGAACAGCATGAACCAATCATTGATGTGGGCGGATCTCTCTCGTTGCCTAGAAACCCAACCACTTCCGGGGAGAACAGTTGGTCACATGATTTCTGAGAAACAGTTTGCTCAGTGAGGAAGTGAAGCCTAATGGTTTCCAAGATGGTGGATAGCTCAAGATGGCGGATAGCTCAAGATGGCTTCCGTATGCAGTGCCCTCCACACTAGGGTGTTGGGCTGGAGGTAATGACCAGGAGGTGGCTATGGGTGATTTTCCTTTTACTTTCAGCGAGCAGGGAGGGGCTTTTCCCCCCCAAAAAGGCCCAAGTCAGAGAAACAGCCAATGATGGTATGTGTTTGTGCGTGTGTGTGTGTGCGGGGAAAGAGGCAGGAACTACACTGACCACAGCTCCTTCCTCTCCACTGCCCAGCAGAGGCCCTGGTTGGTGTCCCTCTGCATTCTTCTTTGGGAAGAACAGAGCCTTTCTTCCCCTGGAGCAGGCACACCTTCCTTCCACCTGCTGTGCTGCCACAGGGCCCAGTCTGGTACTGTCTTGCTGAGCTCTAGGGAAAACAAGTCCCTGAGTGTCTATGAGAGAAGTTGTGCAATCTATGCTTTGAGCTTTGGTCACCCACAATGCTGCTGAGCAGCTCGAGACTTAGTCACACCATGTCCACACCCCCAAGTGCCTAGCATGCATGACTGTCACTCTGAATGCAGTAGCACCTATCCTTCCACTCTGCACTCTCTCATCCATGGCAGTGAGGCACCTTCTCTACTCACGGCCCTGACCACCTGTTCCATTCTGTGGCAGGTGCCCAAAGACCACAATGTTCCTGTACCAGCATGTGCTGATGACACCGTGTTACCTGATGGTGCTTCCCCTGGAGCTATTATGGAATCTCCTCAGGTTTGTGCCCCTTGCCCCTTTGCCTGCTGTCCTCCTATGTGCTCACTGCATCTTCCTTCCCCAGGAGGAGACCTACTGTAGACCCTCTTTATCCTTCAGGTAGTTTGGTTTGTTACACCAGGTCCTGCTCCTGGGATTGGGGTTGGGAAGGACACCTTTCTTTGAGGTTTGGGGAAATGACAGAAGGCTGTTGGGATGAGCCTGGCTCATCTGAGCTCAGGATAACTCTTACTAGACATGAAATGGTCACCTCTTGTGTGTCTTCCCAGGGGAACCATGATGCTGACAATGGTCCTGATCTCATGAACAAAAACCAGTGAGTGCCTCTGGGGGACACAGAGGAGCACTCTACTTGGCTACAGGAGTCAGGGCAGGCCCATGGCTCTTGTTCCCATCAAGCTGCCTGCACCTCTGACCTCTGTGTCTTCATCCCTAGGACTTTGTCATTAACTGAGAGCATGCAACAACTATCTCTGCAGTTCAATGGTTTTGAGTCCAAGGTACTCCAGAAGACAGGGTCCTCAAGGGGGAAGAGGGAAGGAAAGGTATAATAGAAACCAAGGCAGGGAGTCTTATGAGAAGGGAAAGTCCTAGGACAAACAGACCTGGGTTATATTGGGAAAGTGACATCTTCAAGTCTTCTCCCTGCAAGCTGCACAAAGGTAAGGACTGGGCCATGAGGTTGCTTACATCATTTTGTCAGACTGTGGAAAGTGCAAACTGAGAACTGCTTAGGAGAAGAGGATAGACAGGGAGATAAGAACCACGAGAAGTAGGCAAAAAGGTTACAGGTGACCAAGTTAGGCCAGAAAGAACAATTTGTCAGTTTGGCGGGGGGGTGAAAGAAAGTCAGAGAGCTTAGACACAGGAGACAGAGTGTCTCCATGGGCTGTCATCTCTTCTAGTCTTCATCCTATGTTAATGGAGAGGGCCTCATCTCTTCTACTAAAATGAAAGATCTGGAGGTAAGTGACCCTGGACTGTGACCCAGTGACCCTGGCTCAGCGACCCTGAAGGCCAACCCCTGACCTCTTCCTTCAGTGGGGCCAGGGGCCCCCCTGCCAGCTGAGAGAGTCTACCTCCCAACCCTAATGATTGCTCTCTATATCTTTCCCCCCAAGCTTCCTGCAATGCATTCTCTTTGCATGTGACTCAGGGCTGGTACTAAGAACTAGCAGTAGCCCTGGACTCTATTTATCTAAAAAACAAACAACTCCATAGCATGATAGAGGAACTGGTAAGAACCCAGCTACTTTTGTAGCACCTCCTTCTCAGAGGCTAGCAGCTCATAGGAGGCCGTGTATTGCTGCAGGTAGATGGTGTACTGGTCACGCTGTTGCTCAGACCCTGAGCCTCCTGGCTCTTTATCTCCACCTGAGGAGAGAGGGAATGTGGCAGCTTCTTTCTAGACTCTGAGCTTGGAAATAGGGAGGGGACACAGACCTGTTACCTGCCCAAGGCCTCATAACATTTCCCACCATTTTCACTCTAGGTCACAGACTGATGGAAAAGCACAGGGATGGACATCCTCTGTGGCACAGCAGTAATGTGCTGCTCAAGAGAAACTGGATCTCCTACATGATGACAGGGTTCAAATCCCCAGCCCGGCTAGCCTGAAAAACTTTGGGCACGTGCCCAAGTGTCCCAAATCCAGCGGAGCAAGAGGTCTGGAAAAAGGGGATTGTGGTATGACTAGTCTTTCTGGAGAATGCTCATTTCTCTCTCTCTTCCCGAGAGAGAGAAATGTAGTCAATTTAGGGCTGCAGCCTCTCACTTGTTCTAACAGCAGCTTGAACTCCTCCAGCTTCATAATTCCCTCTTTCTGAGCTGCGTGGCTGCCTTCTCAGCAGCTAGGATTCAGAGCTGCTCCTCTGAAGATCATTTAGAGCTGGGACTTGAATACCTAGGCCTAACTCTCAAAACCCAATTTTTCCCTGGAGGTAAGGGTGCATTTATGGGGGGGGGGTGGTAATTTGTACTTTAAATTTTTTAATGATATTTTTTTTTTGCCATGGGAAACATACACTCACTGGGGAGACAGAGACAGAAAGAAGGAAAGTGAGAAATCACTCCCCAGGGATTGGCCATGTCACAATTTATTCTGTTCCATTCTTCTCTCAAAATTTTGGGTGCACACACACATGCCAGGCATGAGTTTCAAGCTGCCCGGTCTTGGACTTGAACCACAATTTGACACCTGGGAGTCTAGTGCCTTAACCACTACGGCCAATGCTGGCCCCTGTATTTTAATCTTTTGTTTGCTCTCTCAATGATAAATACACACATTCTAAAAGTCAGAAGGTACAGAATGAAACATTTCTCAGCCACCCTGTTCTCTTCCCTGACATTTGTAGGAGTCCTTCAGGAATACACTTCTGTACTTTTATGGCCCACGTACCACACTCCTCCTAGCACTTGGCCAAGGCCCCAGCCAGTTAAAGGCAAGGTGGGCATTTGGCCTCTGTGCATCCAATGCATGCACTGCCCTGGCTCACTTGCAGCTGATAACTCTAACCACCCCATGGCCAGGCTGCAGGAAATAGCCTGTGCTGCATTTCCGTGAGCGAAACACTCCAACCTGCAGGAGGGACCTTCAGGAAGCAGGACTGCCAGTGGACACACAGGTGGCTGGGCTCACCCTTTCCACCTGTTTCTGCTGCATGGAGAGGGCAATGTCCACTCAGCTCTCCTGCACGCTGCTGAGAAGCCTGCAGGCAAGACCCTCAGACTCCTAGAATGAGAGAGGTGGAGATAGAGCCAATGGACTTCCTCTGAAGGCCGCCAAGGTGAAGGATGAAGGGGTGCCCAGAGGCCCACCTGCTGTCTGCCTGGCTGCCTCCTGAGTGTGGGCCAGGGCTGTTATTCTGCCCTTTCAGACACCAGGATGCCTATGGTTTGAATGTGAACCTTTGGGAGAACAATGAAACAAGTGCTCAAAGAGAGGGAAAGAAATGTTCCAGGGGACACAAAGGGTACACGTGGTCCACTCACCTGCAGTGGTTCCCTGAGCACCCCATGCTCCTTCACCAACTTTTTCTGACATTCCTTTTCCTGTTGGAAGAGAGAAGAAGTATCTCCTACAGGGAGGAGGCCACAAAGAGACCAGATAATCAGGGATGCAGTGGGGTGGGGGGGGAGGGTGGAGCAGGAGCCTTCTCCAGGGCAGAGGAGAGGGACATGGCAAGGAGGGGGCCTCTACACCCAAGTCCTTCAACCCATCAGCCAGGCAACAAGCAAATAGAGAAGTCATTACTTTTCCCAGCTGATCCAGAGTTTCTTGCTGTTGTCGTTTCTGTGGAAAGAGTTAAAGGAAGGTGACCAAGGATGACTCCTTCACTGCAACCCTCAGGCCAAGAAGGGTTGGGCAGGGGGCCAGGGATTTTTTTTTTTTAATTTCTTCCATGAGAGTGCGAGAAATAGGCACCCCCACCAGAGTCTGTCATGCCACAATCTCCCCAGCCTTCCAGCCAGCCTGGATACTGGGACGTGGGTGTGCACAAGACCTGGGACCCAAACTGCAGTCCTCCATGTGACTTCGGTACTGCCACGTGGCATGCCCTGATGCCTGTGCCACCGTGGCGGGGTACAAACCAATTTTAAAGGAAGAGTTCTCAGACCCTATGGGGCCATGAATTGACAATTTCTCCTCAAACTCTTTTCACTGGTTTTCACTCAGAGAATAGAACCAAAAGCCTGAATCTGGCTTCTCTTTAAGAAACAGTGACATAATCTTCTAGAAATGGAGTTTGAGAAAAGAGAACTACCCTCTGCCCACTTGTGATTTAGAACGGTGTGTTCATCTTCAACCAATATTTCCTGAGCCCATGTTACAGGCTCGGTCCTGGTCTTAAGAGACAAGATCCCTCTGCCTGACACATTCTAGTGAGTTTTTTCAATCTTTGATGCTTAAAGCTAAGAGCAACTTTTGACCTCCCAGGAGTCTGAAGCCTGGGAGGAATGCTGGCTTGTCAGAAATCAAAGACAGAGCAGGTCAGGGACTGTACTCCTGCTAGGTGACAGGCCAGTGCTTCCTCTAGAGGCAGTGATGCCAGGGCAAGTGTGGCAAGGACTCAGGCGGGGGTGTCTGCAGAAGAGAGCAAGTCAGGAGGGCGGCAACAGAAAGAGCCATGCTACATGCTCAGGGGTCCCTCCAGCTAAGGACAACCCATTCTCCCTTGGCACTGGGATTCCCGAGTGAAAACTGGAGCCAACCGTGGTTCACGTCCAAGACCTGGCATCTTCAGACTCTGCCTGGTATGTGTGTGTGTGTGTGTGTGTGTGTCCAAAATCCCAAGAGAAGAATGGAACAGAATGGATTGCAACATGGCCATCCCCATGGGGAGTGATTTCTCACTTTCCCTCTCTTTGCCTCTGTCTCTCCAGTAAGTACATGCTTCCTAAGGCAAAAAAAAAAAAAAAAAAAAAGGAATCTTTAAAAAAATTAAAATAGTAATCTAACACTCTCCATCCTTACCCCCAGGGAAAAATTAGGTTTTAAGAATTAGACCAGGATGTTAAAATTCCAGCTCTAAGTGATCTTAGGAGGAGAAGCTCCAAACCCTAGGTGCTAAGAAGGCAGCCACGCAGCTCAGAATGGAGGAACTGCAGAAGCTGGAGGAGTTTGAGCTGCTGTTAGAACAAGAGAGAGGGGAGGATCAGCAGTTGGCGTAATGGCTATGTTGCTGGACTCTCATGTAGTCGACCGCGGTTTGAGTCCCGGACCCAGTGACTTAAACTCACGACGGACGCGTGTGCGTGCATGCCCAAGATCCCGAGAGGAGAATGGAGGAGAAGGGATTGTGGCACGGCCATCCCCCCTGGGGGGTGATTTCTCGTTTTCTGTCTCTCTGTCTCTCTCTCTTCCTGGTGAGCGCACACGCCCTAAAGCAAACTGCCCCCCCCCCCCCCCGAAAAAAAGAACAAGAGGGAGGTAGCAACCCTGAACTGCATGCATGTATGCAGAAGTGTGAGAGAAATGAGCACCCTCCAAAAATGCTATTCACACCACGATCCCATTTCCAGACCTCTTACCCCATTGGATTCAGGGTACTTGGGCATGGGCCCAACATGTTTCAAGCTGACCAGGCTAGGGACTTGAACCCTGGGTGTCATGTAGGAGATCCAGATTCTCTTGAGCAGTGTATTACTGTGCCGCAGAGCATGTCCCTCCCTCTGCGTTTCTAGCAGTCTCTGACCTAGAATGAAAATGGTGGGAAAGGTTTTGAGGTGTGAGGCTCAGTGGAGGCACCATGAAGCCTTCGACAGGTACAGGTCTGTGCCATCTCCCTATTTCTGAGCTCAGAATTGGAAGGAACCTGTCACCTGCCCTCATTCTGCAGGTGGAGGTAAAGAGCCAGGAGGCTCAGGGTCTGCAGCAACAATGCGAAAAGTATGCCATCCACCTGCAGCAGTACGTGGCCGCCTACCAGCTGCTGGCCTCAGAGAAGGAGCTGCTGCAAAAGCAGCTGCTGCTGCAGACCCAGTTCGCGGACCGGCTGCTCCGGGAGAAAACTCAGGGCAAGGTGGCAGCTGATGTGGTCTGCCAGGAGCTGAAAGAGACCCAGGTTGGGGTGTCTCTGAGTGATGGGTTCAAGTGGGAGGCCCTGGCAACCTCTGTGCCTTTACTCTCTTTCCTGGCCCCTTAGAAGCGTCTGAGAGTTGCCACCCAGCAGAAGCAGCGATTACAGGCCCAGCTTAGCCTCACAGGGGAAGGTAAGTGAGCCCTTCCTGAGGACAGTATAGTATCTGAGGAGGAGGAGGAGAGACACTTGAGCATAGAATAGCAGGCCTAGAAGAGCCCTTTAGAATAGCTGGTCCTTCTCCCCTCCAGGGTCAGGGTGAGGGTGGGGGCAGAGGTGGCCCTGAGCTTCTTCCCAGGCTCACTCTACCTCCTTTGGTGGATTGTCTGAGGACACTCTGGCTCTCCTCCTAGGAGGATAATTGGACAAGGAGGCTCCTCGTTTCAAGCTGGGCCTTGTGGAAGAGCTGGAGAGTCCAGAGGCTGTGGTGAGCCTCTGCCTCCCTGCCCTTCTCCATCCCTCGTCTCCTGCTTCCCCTCTGTGATCTCTCTGAGCACCCTCCGCCTACTTGAATCCCTGGCCCCCTGACTACTCTGGACCCCGCACCTTCTTGGGGTGGGAGGAAGGCCACAGCAGGTGGTCCACCAAGATCGTGAGAGGGGAAGGGCTACCTTCTGCATCTCTCCCCCCTTGTGTCCTAAGTGTTCCTCCCACAAAAACACATGCACCTGTTGTCTGCAGCTGGCGGAACATAAACATAGCTGCCAGCAACTGGCTCCCCTGGCAGCTCCATCCCAGGAGGAGCCAGAGAGGGAGCCCCTCTCCTCTGGAACCAGGGCTGACTGCATGTGTGGGGGCCACCAGGCCCTACAGGGGGCCATGGAGAAGCTGCAGGTGAGTGAGTTTCTCCTAACATGGGCCATGGGGCAGGTGGGCGTGGGGCAGGTCACTGCTGAGACCTGACCTGTTCCTGGGGCTCCAGAGCCAGTTTCTGCAGCTCATGGAGGAGAAAGTGGATGTGCAGGAGCGAGAGGAGGCACTAGAACATCATTGCATTCAGCTCTCTGCAGAAACTGAGACCATTGGTGAGCTGAGACGCCAGGGCCAATGGTCAGCGAGCTGTGAGTGTATGGGGGAAGCACCTGTGCACTGTCCTCACACCAGCCCACCAGCTCTTCTGTCCTTGGTCCCTGCAGGAGCCTACATTGCCCTGTACCAGAGGCAGAGGGCGATGCTCAAAGAGCGTTACAGGGAGAAGGAGGAGGACATCCACCAGCTGGTGCAGGACAACGAGAAGCTGAAGGTGGGGCCGTGAACTTCTCTGTAGACAGGGCAGGGCCTGGTCCAGAGGAGGAGCAGGGCACAGAGCACTGTCACTGTGGGCGGGATAGGGACGGTGCACTGGGCACCTCTGAGGGAGCCTGAGGGTACTGGTCCAGGTATGGCCAGGGTAGGGGAGGAGCACTGAGCACCTTTTGCTCCAGGTGAAGCTGCTGGAGCTACAGGGTCAGGTGCTGTGGCTTGTGGGCAAACAAAAGGAGCAGCAGGGCAAGTTCCGGTCCACCACTCAGAGCCCTGCAGGGGAGCTTGTTCCAGGTCTGCCCATATCACAGGAGTTCAGCACTGCTGACCAGCTGGGTGGTGAGTAGTACCCTGGGCCTGGGTGCGTTGGGAAGGCAGATGGCATTGTGAGGGCACCTAGAACTGAGCCTGTCCCTCTGTCTTCACAGCCTGTCGGGATGTCAGCCTCACTGACAATGTTCAGCCTGGACAAGGAAAAGCTGGGATGGGATGTACTACTGGGAACACCACCACCCAGCCAATCACGCAACTGCTGTGGGAAATCCAGAACCCGCAGGAGCTGGCTGACAACAATAGCAAACCCTGCCTCCCCTTCTTCTACTGGGCTGGTGGGAACAACCAGGTCAAGATCCTGGTTGTCTAAGCCTCACACCACCATGCTAAGCCTCACACCAACAGGCCAAGCAGCAAACCAGCAGGCCAAGCCTCACACCATCAGGCCAAACCTGACACCACCAGAACAAGCCTCATGCCACCAGGTTAAGACTCATACTAGCAGGCCAAGCCTTGAACCAGCAGCCCAAGCCTCATACCAGCAGGCTAAGCCTCACTCCACAAGGCCAAGCCTCATACCACCAAGACAAGCCTCATGCCAACAGGCTAAGCCTAACACCACCAGGCTAAGCCTCACACAAGAGAGACAAGCGTCACGCTACAAGGATAAGCCTCACACAAGCAGGCCAAGACTGAAGCCAGCAAGTTAAGCCTCACACTACCAGGCCAAGCCTCGTGCCAGCAGGCTAAGCCTCATTCCACGAGGCTAAGCCTCAGAGCACCAGGTCAACCCTCACACCACCAGGCCAAGCCTCAAACCAGCAGGCCCAAGCTCACACCAAAAGTTACAGCCTCACAAAAACAGGCTAAACCTCACACCATAATGCTATGCCTCACACCAGCAGGCTAGCCAAGCCTCAAGCCAGCAGGCTAAGCCTCATGCTAGCAGGCTAAGCCTGACACTACCAGGTCAAGCCTCACACCATCAGGCAAAGCCTCACTTTAGCAGTCCAAGCCTCATACCACCAGGCAAAGCCTCACATCGCCAAGCCAAATCTCAATAGCCAGCCATGTCTCAAGCCAGCAGGCCAAGTCAAGCCTTACACTACAAGGCCAAGCCTCACACCACCAGGCAAAGCCTCACACCAGCAGGCCAATCCTCAAACCAAGACCTAAGCCTCAAACCAGCAGGCCGAGCTTCACACAAGCAGGATAAGCCTCAAGCCAGAGGCTAAGCCTCATGCCAGCAGGCAAAGCCTCACTTCAGCAGTCCAAGCCTCCTACCACCAGGCAAAGCCTCACATCACCAAGCCAAATCTCACAACAGCAGGCCAAGCCTCACACCACCAGGCAAAGCCTTACACTACCAGGCCAAGCCTCACAACAGGAGGCCAAGCCTCATGCCACAAGGCCAAGCCTCACGCCAGCAGGCCACGCCTCACACCAGCAGACCAAGCCTCACGCCAGTAGGCCAAGCCTCACGCCAGTAGGCTAAGCCTTACAGTATAAAACCAAGCCTTACACTACAAGGCCAAGCCTCACACCAGCAGGCCAATCCTCAAACCAGGACCCAAACCTCAATCCAGCATGCCAAACCTCACGCCATCAGGATAAGCCTCACCCCACCAGGATAAGCCTCAAGCCCACAGGCTAAGCCTCATGCTTCCAGCCCAAGCCTCACATCAGCAGGCAAAGCCTCACACCAGGAGGCCAAGCCTCAAACCCAAAGGCCAATCCTCACACTATCAGGCCAATTCTCAAACCCTCAGGCAAAGCCTCACACCATCACAAAAAGCCTCACGCCAGCAGGCCAAGACTCAAACCAGCAGGCCAAGACACATACTAGCAGGCTAAGCCTCATACCAGAAGGCTAAACCTCTCACTACCAGGCCAAGCCTTACACCAGAAAACTAAGCCTCCATCCACAATGCTAAGCCTCACACCACCAGGCTAAGTTTCACAATAGCAGGCCAAACATCAATCTAGCAGGTCAAGCCTCACGCCAGCAGGTGAAGCCTCAAGCCAGCAGGGTAAGCCTCATGCCAGCAGGCTAAGACTGACACTATGAGGCCAAGCCTCACTCCAGTAGTCCAAGCCTCATACCACCAGGCCAAGCCTCACACCACCAGGCCAAGCCTCACACCACCAGGCCAAGCCTCACACCACCAGGCCAAGCCTCATACCTATAGACTAAGGCTTATACTAAAAGGCCAAGCCTCACACTACAAGGCCAAGCTTCACACCAGCAGGCCATTCCTCAAAATGGGAGGGCAAGCCTCAAACCAGCAGTCCACGCTTCACGCCAGCAGAACATGCCTCAAGGCAGCAGGGTAAGCCTCAAGCCAGCAGGCTAAAGCTGACACTACGAGGTCAAGCCTCTCAGCAGCAGGCCAAGCCTCACACCAGCCAGCCAAGCTTCACACCAGCAGGAAAACACTCACGCCACTAGGATAAGCCTCATACCACCAGGCTAAGTCTCACAATAGAAGGCCAAGCATCAAACCAGTAGGCCAAGCCTCACACCAGAGGACAAGCATCCTGCCACCAGGCCAAGCCTCATGCCAGAAGGCCAAGTCTCATGCCAGAAGGCCAAGACTCAAACAAACAGGCCAAGCCTCACAGCAGTAGGCAAAGCTTCACACCAGCAGGACAACACTCATGTCACCAGGATAGCCTCAGGCCAGCAATCCAAGTCTCTCACAAGCAAGACAAGCCTCACGCCACAAGGCTAAGCCTCATACCAGCAGGCCAAGCCTCAAACTAGAAGGCCAAGCCTCACACGAGCAGGTCAAGCTTTGTACTAGTAGGACAAGCCTCACTCCACCAGGGTAAGACTCACCCCAACAGAAAAAGCCTCAAGCCAGCAGGCTAAGCCTCACACTTCTGGGCCGAGACTCACATCAGCAGGCCAATCCTTAATCCAGGAGGGTAAGCCTCAAACCAGCAGGCCATGCTTCATGCCAGCAGAACAAGCCTCAAGCAAGTCGGCTAAGCCTCACACCAGGAGGCTAAGCCTCATTCCACGAGGCTAAGCCTTTACCACCAGGCCAAGACACACACCATCAGGCCATGCCTCACACTAGCAGGCACGCCTTACACCAGGAGGCCAAGCCTCAAACCCGAAGGCCAAGCCTCACACTACAAAGCCAAGCCTAAAACCAGCAGGCCAAGCCTGAACCTGGCAGGCAAAACCTCACACCACCAGGAGAAGCCTCACGCCAGCAGGCCAAGACTCAAACCAGCAGGCTAAGCTTCATACCAGAAGGCTCAGCCTCTACCTACCATGCCAAGCCTTAAACCAGAAATCTAATCCTCCATCCACAATGCTAAGCCTCACACCATCAGGCCAAGCCTCAAATCACACCACCAGGCTAAGTCTCATAATAGCAGGCCAAGCATCAAACAGCAGGCCATGCCTCATGCCAGCAGGCGAAGCCTCAAGCCAGCAGGCCAAGTCTCATGCCGGCAGGCTAAGCCTTATACTACCAGGCCAAGCCTCACACCAGCAGGCAATTCCTCACTACAGCAGTCCAAGCTTCACACCAGTAGGCCAAGCCTCAAACCAGCAGCCTAAGCCTCAAAACAGCAGGCCAAGTCTCACACGAAGACGCCAAGCCTCACACTACTAGGCAAAGCCTCACAACACCAGGCCAAGCCTAATGCCAGCAGGCCAAGCCTCAAAACAGCAGGCCAAGTGTCACATCAGTAGGCCAAGCCTCAAAACAGTAGGCCAAGCATCACACCAGCAGGCCAAACCTCACATCAGCAGGCCAAGCCTCATGCCACCAAGCCAAGGCTCATGCCAGCAAGCCAAGCCTCACACTATGAGGGTTGGCCTGCTGCCGTAAGGCTTAGCCTGGTGTTGTGAGGCTTGGCCTTGTGGTGTGAGGCTTGGCCTGCTGCCGTCTGACTTGACCTGATGGCATGAGGATTGGCCTGCTGGTGTGACGCTTGACCTGGTGGTGTGAGGCTTTGCCCGGTGGCGTGAGGAGGCTTATCCTTCCGGTGTAAGGCTTGGCTGCTGGTTTGAGGCTTGGGCCGCTGGCTTCTGGCTTGGCCTGCTGGCCTCAGGCTCAGCCTGATTGCGTTAGGCTCAGCCTGTTGATGTGAGACTCCGCCTTTTGTTTCAGGCTCGGCTTGCTGGGGTGAGGCTTGGCCTGCTGGAGTGAGGCTTAGTTTGCTGGTGTAAGGCTCGGCCTGGTAATGTGAGGCTCAGCCTGCTGGTCTGAGTCTTAGCTTGCTCTTTTAAGGCCTATCCTGGTGGAGTGGGATGTGTCCTGGTGGTGTGAGGATGGCCTTCTGGCAGGAGAAACCTTAAACCAGTTGATCAAAACTCACATCAGCAGGCCAAGCCTCAAACCAGCAGGCGAAGACTAACACCATCAGGCCAAGCCTCACACCATAGGTAAAGCCTCAAGTCATCAGGCCAAGCCTCACACCAGCCAGCCAAGCCTCACACCATCAGGCCAAGCCTCACACCATCAGGCCAAGCCTCACGTCAGCGAGCCAAAACTCATGCCAGCAGGCCGAGACTCACACCAGCAGGCGAAGACTCAAGCCATTAGGCAAAACTTAACACTGGCAGGCTAACCAACATACCAGGAGGACAAGGCTCATGCCACCCTGACAAGCCCCACTCCACCAGGATAAGCCTGAAAACAGCAGGCTAAGACTCATACCAGCAGGCTCACTTCACCAGGCTGAGCCTAACGCCAGCAA
Organism: Tupaia tana; assembly: GCA_026018925.1. Taxonomy (NCBI): domain Eukaryota; kingdom Metazoa; phylum Chordata; class Mammalia; order Scandentia; family Tupaiidae; genus Tupaia; species Tupaia tana. The sequence goes on from JAKSZU010000007.1 coordinate 96,200,399, forward strand.
GCCGAGCCTCAAACAATAGGCTGAGCCTCATGCCACCAGGCTGAGACGCATGCCAGGAGGCCAAGCCTCAAGCCAGTAGTCCAAGCCAAAAACAAGCAGGCCGGGTCTCACACCAGCAGGCTGAGCCTCAAATGACAGGTCGAGAAGCACATCGAAAGCCCGAGACTCACGCCACCAGGTCATGCCTCATGCCAGCAGGCCAAGCCTCAAGCCAGGAGTCCAAGCCTCAGAACAGCAGGCGAAGCGTCACATCACGAGGCCAAGCCTCATACCACAGGGCCAAACCTCACAACACCAGGCCAAGCCAAAGCAGAGGAAGCTTTCTGAACAAATAGTGAAATTCAGTACTTAAAAAGTATTTTTCTATCTTCAAAGTGCTAAAGATACAAGTATTCATGAAAAACTTTAGTCCAGTCCACAAAGTTCTGACTGAATTGAAGTACTGAAACACTAAGAATGCAGGAGACAAAACAATTTAAATTTATAAGGCCCTCATTACTATAACTATATCTTAACTACATTTTGCAAAAGAATGAAAGCAGTGACTGCAAGACCAGTTAGGGCCACATTAGTACCATACACCTCACCCATCAGCCCACATTTCTTTTTAAACAAATCTAAACGTACATCGAAGTAACAAAATTCCCTCCATATATTACACACATCCAACCGTATCCTTAGTTTGGAGGATCTTTAACATCCATCTTCATCAACTCAACTGGCCATAATGAGCAGCAAGTAGAAATGATCTTTTATATCAAAATCCTTGATATCTGACATTCTCTGCAAACCAGAAGCTGATCACAAAAGTTATATTTTATTCCTATTGATAGTGGGCTGTCTTAGCTCACTTTTGGGCTTTCAGAAATTAGTGTGATTTACTTTGACCCTCAAACATAGAAATATTATCTTACTATTGAGTCTAAATACTTTTTGTTAAAACCAGACCCTGAGTTTTGAGTGCAAGAATATCAATTGTCAAACTGAAAACACTCCAAAATAGAGTGGCTAATATTGGTGCTTCTACAATACTGTGTGGTTACTCTCCATTAACATAACACTTCTGAAAGTACTTCCCCCTGAGCAGTGGGGTAAAAAGAGTGGTCTGGACAATACCCAAATAAGGAAGCAGGAAAAATTTTTTTTTTTTTTAAGTACTCTTAAAACTTTATAAGAACTTATTTCAAAATAAACTTGTGTTTTAGTATAAAAATGCTATTTCCTCACATCTCTGAGTAAATTGACAGTGTGTGAAAATGTCGCGTTTCCGTCCTACAGCTGGTGGGAGCCTACGTGAAGACCCACCATCCTTGGCTTGATGAACACAGTACCAATCTATGATTTGATTCTATCGTGTTCTAAATGTTTTGGAAATCCTACAAGGGGGGTTTTATTTTAAGCTAGATGTGTTTGCACTCCATTAAAAATGTCTAAGTACTGAAAGCAGCTCTACATTTACAATATTCACTAGATATAAAATAAAAATTAACAAGTGACTATGAAATAAAAGTAATTTCCAGTGGTGACAACATTCTCACAGTAGGAAATAATCTAACTCCTTGGAGTATTTTCCTTCTTAATCCTAACAACTAAATCTTTAAAACATTATGTTAATCTTTGCAGCATACCTAAATTACACAGAGAAAAAAAGTAAATCTTACCAACTGACATAGAAAGCTCAAAAGAAGTTATTAATAAAAACACATGCTTTCCAAAGCTCCCTTGGATGTGTGACACAACTGAGCCCAAGTATTGCTGGTGGTTTTATTTGAAGATGTGTGTGTGTGTGTGTGTGTGTGCACGTGCGTGCGTGTACTTTGTTTCCAGACCAACTACTACAGTTTAAAGCCTAGAAAAGGTTGATGATTTCTTAAATTATACCTCAGACCAGACTGAATCAATTTCTGTTGTGTGGCATTAGTGATTAGGACAGATCCAGCTCCAAAAACATTGATGTTCTTTGTGTGAGCAACAAAGACTCTCAGTACCCTCAGTGCTATGAGTCTCCTTACTGGTATGCCCAGACGGCATCCTGTCCTTGGGTGATGGTGCCTTCCAACTACTGGTCCCAAGTGATCAATGCCACAAAAAAAGGGGCTCGTCTTACTATATATTTACTAAAAGTGAAAAGAAAATCACTGTAGTAACTATTTGTAAACTCCAAATATTAAGAAACCCAAACCAAGCCCTTTTTACCTTCAGTAATTAGGAAGAATCTTTACATATTTATGTACTACATTGTACACTGCGTGCATGGCCTGTTTATACAGTTTTCAAGAGAATATTGTTTTAAACCAAAATTAGTTGTAGGGCTGCATCAATCTTCTTTCCTTGGACTCTGGATTTCCTTAAATGATAGCATCATGTTCATCTATGGTTCTGTACCGAACACCTCGTCTTGAATAATACATTTTGCATCCCATCTAAAGAATGGATAAAACTCCCAGTGTTAATACAATACCACCAACAAAGCTGCCAGTATCAAATTTCGATTCTTGATTTTCTTTATCATGAACTGTTGTTGTGATTGTTACTGATGAAGAAACAGATGTTACTGAACTATCATGGGCACGGGTCACTGTAGATGTTGACATTTAGGTTGTGTTCTCTGCAACACTGGTTTTCGTTACAGACTTTAAGAGAGTGGAAGTCACATTTGTTGAGACACCAGGTGTATGTC